>QFEN01000127.1:15679-64695 GCA_003316125.1 Auricularia polytricha
TACTACTCCACCTAAAGATCGGTCTTCTTCGTCATTCAAGCGGAGGGTATCTGATTCAGAGTTGGCGGGAAGGGCCATGATTGATGATGTCGTCCTCCCGGTTCTCCAAAATGTAAGACATTTCTAAATGTACCGCTACGAAAGATGATGATACATGGCAGGCTATCCGAGATGACATGGAGGCTCGAGAGATTGAGTCACTCAGCATGATCTCTCGTGGCTTTGCCGAGTTGAGAGAGGCAAATCCTGCCTTATCTTACAGCATCATTCTCGACATTCTCTCTGGTATCAACGAGTACGTATCAACGAGCTGAATTCAGATTCCATTAATTTTTAAACCATTTGCTAGAAACCATGCTGTCCGACAACACGTTCAAACATCTCGGGGGCTATTCCCTCATAAACGCGTCATCCGGAAGAGCGAGATGACTGCAAAGGGCCTTGTGGTTACTGAAGTCCAGGAAGACAACAGTGGACTTCCCATGGACTCGAGCACCTCCTCATCACACTCCCTTAAAGCTGACGGATCTGGATCACCCGTCCGCAAATCACCTATCTCTGAGTTGCTCTACATGCGCTGGCTGGAGGGCCTGCGAATCAAGTGGCCGAGCATCCTGTCATAATTGAGCCGTTGTTTCTGGAATGTACCTCGGACTGCGTTTGACAGACTCTGACTGTCTCCATTACATACAGCCCTTACATCGGGCACGTCACACCCGCGCTCACGCATATTGAGTTGACGTCATACCTGGATTCCCTTTCCATGCTGTTTCTCTGTGTTCGCTTGTTGATGAGGTTTTTCATGTCCCTCATTCTTTCACGACAATATTGTTGAATGACCTTCGCGAATTTAGCTGATTTTGGCTGTACATAAATGTCTCACTATTATACCTCATGCGGCATCTCCTAAGTATTACCTGAAATTTTACGTTGTTGTACTACACTTAGGTGCATGATGTAGTCTTACAATCAAGGTCTCGAGCGCCAGGAAGAATGCTGCATATGGTCTCGATCGGCCATTTTCCATGCTCATTTCCATTCCCGCCTTCCGCATCGAACGCTCCAGCTTTCCTCTGGAGACAGAGGCCGCTTGGTGCATCAAACAATGTTTGGGTGGAAGCAACCGCTATTATTGTTAAAATGATCTGCTCGTGCGTCGATGCAAAGCAGCCAGGCACCGATGCGCTTAGTCGAAACAAGATCCCATATTGATTACATGATAATGTGAATAGTTCATATCCGTCGAGAATAGTGAGATGTAATGTAAGGTAGACAAGAAGTGTACGGTTGTACGAGTAGGATACTAATGTGCGAAGTCCATGAAAGTCTCTTGCAAAATCCAGTACTCTTATGCCATGATAGTTCCAGCTGCAGCCGCGACGATGGCCGCAGCGATGCCAGTGAGCGCAAGGGACGCGACGCTAAAGTGAGTCGCTCCGCTCTTCTGATTGCCATGAGGCTTGTCGGAAGAGGCAGGTCTCCCAGGCGACGACGAAGCCGGACTGTCATATCATGAGCTGCATCGACACTGAAGGAAAATCAGCTTACCTTTTCGCAGACGTTGCCGACGGCTTTGCGGTAGTGCTGGCGCGGGCTGGGGGCTTGACGGCCAAGTCGCCAACCTTTGCCATGGTGACTTGCGATGTTGAGTTCCAGGCGTTCTGGTAGACTGAACCACCATTCAACTGAGCAAGAGATAACCTTGTCCAACCGTTTGAAACCATCATCGGGTATGCGTCAATGAACGACTTGACGGATAGATCAGACAGCTCGTGTTCCAAAATGACAAGTCCAGGGGTCTTTGGGCCTATATGGCACGATCAGTATCAGACACCGCAGACGAAAACAGCAACATACCGGTCAACCACCGGGTCATATCCTGTTGGATTTTCTCTGGTGTGGTCAATGGGATAGGCTCGCTCAAGGTCCAGTCATCAGTGCTAGAACGAAGTCGGTATCGGTAAACATGAAATCATTTTTAGTAAAATCACGCACTCTTGATTCCAGATGACGGTTATCAGCCCGAACACCTCCTGTGCAACAGCTCGGACGCGCATATCTGAGTCGCCGTAAGGCGGCCTCCAGTACTTAGGGATGCGCCCGCCCGTCGAGTTGTGGATGAGCTCCATCGTCCATCCGATCTCGGCGACGATCTCGAGGTTCGACTTGGTAGTCATGTATGGGTGAGTCCAAGTGTGAACGGCGATATCATCCTGGTTCGTCTCAAAGGCGGTTCTGAATTGCTCGGGATACAAGAGAATGTTAGTGCCGATGACGAAGTGCGTCGCATGTTCTGAGTGGGTAGCGAGGAACTGATACAGCTGTTCTGACGCCTGGGTGGTGCGCGGCGGATCAGTAATTTTTTTAGTAACCCATCACATAACTAGGTACGTACCGGTAGCGGACCATCGTCAAAACTAAGGGCGATAACACCTGGCGGAGCATCCCACAAGTCACCTGGCGTAACACATTTTGCAGTTGAGGAGCAAACAGTAGCGCTCATTGGGTCATATCCAGGGGGGTATACGGGATCCAATCCGTTGGTGCTTGTAGACTGGGGAATGTCGGGAATCTTGCCTGCCTTGGCGGCTGCGTTAAGAGCATCCACCCAAGCCTGGGGGAGGAATGTAGTGTCCGCAGTAGCTGGGGGGAAGCCGGCGGACCATTCTGAACACGCGTGTTGAGTAAGCGGGAGTGAAGTAAATTAGATACAAAGGCTTACCGAGCGTTCCTATCGCGGAATAAGTTATACCATCGCCGACTGGTCCACGCTTAAAGAGGGCGTGTACTGGATGATCGTCTTCGTGATACCACTTGTTACCAAGGGGCTTGTTCTCGGTGTGAGATTCGTGAGTAGGGGCGATGGAGGCATAGACGGTACTGGTGGCGAGGAGAAGAATAGCAGAGAGACGTGACATGGTGATATGTAGGAAGAAGAAGAAAAGGAAAGGACTGGTGATAGTAGTGGGCGAGGAGATGGAAGGAAGAAGAAAGAGGGAATGAGGGAAGACGAACCACGCTGCCCATTTTATGCGGTGGGGGAGCCACCCAGCCGCACATGAATACTAACTTCCTTATTTGGCATTTGATCAAGCCGCTGGTCATGACGCATTCAACATATCCTTAGTCCGACAACATCATTCGTGGCCTTGGAAAACAGGCGAGCAAGGCAGCTACACCATTATCCAGTAGACAAGTGTCAATGAACATGAACGATGCTGTATGCTCAGTGACAATTGAATATTGCAATATGATTGGTCCCCGCTAGCCTGACAGGGGCGAACTGCCTACGAAGGACTATGAGAATTATCTATGATATACACTGGAAGATGTCGACCGACCTCGACCATATACACGTAAACTGTGACACTCTTTCAGTTGGTCAATTGCATGAAACATTTCAATCGCCATCCAGAGCATGACGGCGTCGTTCACAGAAATCTAAAGTACAATTCCCTAAGTGAGTTACGATACCGGCGAGGCAGCTGCAGAAGCCTCCCGATTCCTTAAAATCAGAATACCTCCCTTCAGCTGGGCGACCTCTTTCACCATCGCTGTAAACTTCGTCTTCTTCACATCTGTAGTCAAGTAAGGCGTAAAATGCTGAATACAGTCTCGCGTCGTCGCGTTGGGCGTATTCTGTAACCACTCAATGAGCATCCTCTCCTCCAATTCGCCCTCCGGGGCTGGGCCAGAAGGAAGTGGTTTCCGTTTCTTCGGCTTCGGCGGTGCAGCCACACCATTCGCTGCAGCACCCGTCGATGCCGCATTACCGCCGAGGTCATCAGTGGCCTTGCGTTTGTTCGACGATGTGGGCTGTCCATTTAACGTCGGGCTGCCTGGACCCTTAGCTAGAGCTGCTGGACTAGTTGCTCTGCTACCAGTGACGGGACTAGTTGCCCTGCTTCCAGTACCCTGTCCACTAGCTACGCGACTGCTATTCGTAGACGCCGACTTGAGCTTCGGTGCTTTGGGACTTGTGGCCCGTTTTGCAACAACAGAATGGCCACCCATACTCGCAGGCGCCGGCGAAGTAGCGCGAGAGCCAACAGCAGAACCGCTTTGAGCAGCGCTGGTAGACGGCTGCGATAGTTTCGGAGTTGGTTGTTGAGAAGCTGACCGAGATTCAGTCTGTTGAGGCTGCTCTTGAGGAGGAGTTGGCTCTTCCTCTTCTTCCTCGTCATTCTGCCGCAGTATTAGCACGCATACATGGGAGTAAGGAAATGGGTACACACTGAGCTTGCATACGGATTACGCTCTTCATCACTATCATATGCAGCGTTCTTCTCCAGCTTGCGCATGAGCTTCTTCAGAGATTTGCCATCTTTCGTCAGCTGACTCTCGCCATCCTCAGACTCCGACTCGTCGACATAGCCCTCGCGAGTCTTGTTGGCACTCTTATACTCTCGCTTGAGACGTTCCTATTATACGCATGTTAGCGTTACAATGAGAATAACGGAGGACTGTCATACCTCTAACTCTTTGGCCTCATCTTCATCCATATCGGCAGGACCTGCCTCATCGTCATCCGCAAACTCATCATCAAAAAGCTGCTCATCCAAGTCTCCTTCCATGTCATTCTCCTCCTTCTTTCTTCTGGGCGCTCCTTCATCGTCGTCATCACCACCACCCTGAGGTCCGCGGTTCGTTGTCCGCAGTGTTCGTCCACCCATAGCTCGACTGTTTCCAGACGAGTAGACCAAGGACGAGCTGCCAGATATAACGCGGTTTTCCGCCTCCGCTTTGAACATCTCGGACGTTGCTGACGAGGGTGCTTGCCCTTTTCTCCGGTGTAGCAGCCAACGTTCCGGGTCTTTATTCTTCTGAATCTTGGCCATCTGGGAGGAACGTCAATCATAGCGACGCATATGCAGTGAACAATATACCAGAGCCTCTGCTTCCTCTAATCCAGGGACATGATGTTTAGGCTTCTTCTGGAACTTGTACCAGCGATTGGCAGGTACAAATTTAAAGAATTCTTGTGCAGCTGGCATAAAAAGAGCGTGTGTCTCCGCCCTCGCCACTTCTTCCAATTTCCCTACCCACATCTCGTTCTGCTTCGCATCCTCCATCACCCAAGGATAACGTTCCTCGCGTCGCAGCTGGCGGGTTGCCTCAGGCACCAAAAACACTTGCCGTGTCTTCTTCTGAAATTTCTTCCGCCCGCCAGCTTTGCTCTTGTCTTTCTCCTTCGACTGAGCCTCACCACCATTGTTCGCTATCGGCCGGCCATCCACATCGACCATAACGATCTTTCCATCTGTAGTAACAACAGGCTTCCCGTCAGGCCCCAGCATAGGTCCCGCAGGTACTTGAGAAGATGGACCAGGCTCGTCTCTCTTCAACTCCTTCCTGTTTAGCTTTATCGGCTCCTCCCAGGTTGATATGTCTACAGCCTTTCTCGAATCAAACTTCATAACATCATACTTCCACCCGTTGAGAGCAGAGGACATGAGCTTGAATTCGGCAAACTCGCCATCAGGGAGCTTAGAACTATCATCTGCGTCAGCGATGGGTGGGGTAGGCTGTACACGAGGGGTAACGGATTTGCGGAGAGATGGTTGTGACTGGGATGGCTGTGACTGGGATAGTTGAGAGCCTTGAGAAGTCGTCGAGGGCGTCGAGGGCTCCTTCTTTATTACTTTCTTCTTGTGAAATAGAAGAGATTCGGCTGATTTTGGTGGCATTGAAAAAACAGCTGGAATCTGGAGAATTGACGGTGGTGGCCGGTAATCAGCGCAGCAGGCGACTAGGACAGCGTAGAGTTAACGAGCGGAAAGGACAGAATTGCCAGAGAGCATGTATATAGTTTTGTTTCACAAGCTGTAGGAGCAGGTTGGAGAACAAGGCTCACATGCTGACATAAGGCATGGTAATTTAATTAACCATTCGTGTGTAGCGCTCAGGTCTTTGTCCTCGACCTCCTGATCAGCAGATGATCTGAAGGATGCTTGATAATCATCATAACAATTGCGACGAGAGGAAGACCTAAGGAGAAAACTATATACACTTCATGTGATCGTGAAATTTTGTCCATATAAATGAAAACAGCCATGCTAAAACCATCACAACTCGTAACTTAAGAAATCGTAGAATTCAGCAGAGGAAGAGGCCAGGAAAGACCAGAATAGGTCCAGCAACTACATCGGTTGTACCTCTGACTTGTTCGCTGGTATGCTCGCAACACCATTGGTAGTAGGCGCTAGTGGTGGTTGTGCTGGAGCTGGAGGAAGGGTGGTGGGTGCTGCTGGATATGGATTCTCCGATGATGGTGGTCGTGGCTGAGGCGGATGGGACGATTGCTGATGCGGATGCGGTGGAGGATGAGAGATCGCTCCTTGAGGTGGTGGGTATGGTCCTGGAACTGGTGCGCCCTGCCCATACACCATAGCGTGGGGTGGTGCTCCTGGACCAAAAGATGGTATGCCTTGTCTCATGCTTTCCAGCTCGTGTCTCAGCATCTCGATCTCACGAACCATATCTTGGTGACTTTGCTTCAAGTTGGTAACAAAGTCGATAGCTGAATGCGTTATGTCAAGGATGGCCCACGCGTATAGAAACCTGGTCTGCATACCTTTGCTAAGAATCTCCCATTTACTCGCCTTCATGCCCCGATCTGCGGGTAGCTGGTCCCGCAGCTCATCAAATAGGTCTTTCATTTCTTTCCGTCGTTTTCGCTCGGCAAGCTTATGCGAAACTCGCAGCTCGGGTGAACGAGAATAAGGTGTAGATCCCGGCTCCTTCGGCGGCTTCAGGCTAGATGACGGAGAAGGAGCCGAAGAAGGCTCTTCCGCAGGCGGCGCAGGCCCTACAGCAGTAGTGACAGTCTGGCTATTTTCGCGTAATTGACGCGATGGAGGTCGGGACCGCGAACGGATATTTCTTGTCGGGCCTATTGCAGAAGTCGAGCTTTCTGGCACCGACATCCGCCTGTCTGGCGGGAATGTCATCGGGGGCATCATGGTCATCTGCATAGGTTGTGTTTCGAAAGAACGAGGGTGGTGCTGTATATTAGGATCTTGTTGACCATCCGGGTGTTGTGCTGCAGACCACGCGAAAGTCGCCATGCTGCCTGGCGTCGAGGGTGCAGCAGGTCGACCATGTGGCTGATCGCCGGAGAATGCCGATGGGTAGCCACTAGTTGTCCCGTTTGGGAACGATGGTGGTAGAGAATCCCGTCTCTCATTCAACCACCAATGCCCATTTCCTCCTGCGATTCCTGGACCGGTCACTGGCGCTATCGTTGATGAATGCACTGAATGTCGCCTCTGGTCATATATGCTCAGCTGGGCTATCCTACTCATCTCAATGGTCGACCCTCGCCGTTTTTGTGCGCGTCCTTCTGAATCGATGTTCATGGGACTAGGTACCCCTGGTCCTACCAGATGCGAATCTGCTTCGTCATTTCCATTTGCTTCTCTGTAAGTAGACGTCTTTCGTTTTGTTCCATGTGGCATTTGGGAATCCGAAGAATTCTGTAGATTTGTCAAAATCGTTTTTTCGAGTGTGATGTCCATGACTTACAGCAATCGATTGCCTTCGTGAACTGTGATCACTGTCGTCTGCTTGCCGCGTGTTAACTCTGGGCGATTGTTTCTCATTCCTGTTGTCCACGTTCATGTGATCGGTGGTTTCTGACAATGTCACCACCTCTATGTTCACAAGATGCGTACAACAAATGACACTTCAAACTCACTAGCTCCCCCATTTGGAGGAAGTGATGTCTGTAGAGGTGCAATACCCTTTGCAGGCTCCCATTCTGCAGATGGGGAACGTAATATCTTGCGCATTTGTTTATTTGAAGACTCAGAATGGTGTGTTGAACCTCCGCCATTACCGAAAGTGTAGTTAGCAGCTGGACGTGGTCCTGAGAGGATGCTGTCGCATTAGCTATGGACTTGAATGATAGGACGGGAAGCAAAATCAATACCATCTATCTGACGCGGACCTGCAGATGAGTTCGCCGAGGCAGCATGTAGAGATGGATCTGTGATAGAGCCCCTGCGGTGCTGCTGTAAATAATCGAGAGGTGGAAGAGAAATGAGTGGGGAATGTCTGGATACATCTTTCAGTGTAGGGGTACCGCCGTCAGTGTCCTTTGGTGGAGAATGAAGATTGACATGCTTGATCGTGGTTGTGGTTGTATATGCAGGCATTATGCCTGTGTTAGATTGAACAAATAGGACGTTGAAGAGACGGTCCAAGGATGGTCGATGTGAATGGCTTTGTGAATGTCGACGTTATAGAACTAAAACTCTGTTACCAGATACGGCGTACAGCAACGTGGGTTACGAGCACGTGGCAACGCTCATCTCCAAAAAGGCTAAATTAACGAGTGAGTCCATTCCTATTTCAGCCTTTTGTCCTGGAGGGAAAGTTTACTACATACACCGGTAAAATGCCTGGGTATACCATCACACGAGAATTCAGATCGCAGGGCTACAACACAGCAACTCTCGTAAACTATCCACCCTCCTCAAGCCCCTGTATTCTAGTTGCTGCCAACGCCTGATACTGATCCTCTCTTAAATCAATAGTCCGCATATGTCTCGCCTTCATGCTATTCCTCGTTAATCTCCCAGACTTCACCTTCTCCATCTCATCCCACGCTAATCGCTCAAGAATATCATCCACCTTAACCATAAATCTCACCCACGGTATGTAATCAAGGTACACGCTGCTCTGGGGCATGAGAGGTGCGGGTGGTTGAACCATGTCCTGCAATGCGGTTAGCATCTGTGCTTGATGCTCCACGCGAGCTCGGAAGAGCCTGGTTTCCATGTCAGTATTAGAGCCACCAGCCGCGGGGTTGATCGACGTTGTGATCGGAATAGGACCCAAAACCTCGTGTTTACCACGTGAAAGGTGGATGGCATCATGCACAATGAGCTCATCTTTGTGATAGAAGGCAAGTGCATCTCTCGTGTCAGAGACGTGGGACGGCCGGATTAGTATGGCGTGGCCCAATTCATCGTCAAGCGAAGATTCAGATAAGTTATACGACAGGGCCTCGAATAGTGAACTGTCAGGAAAGCGGGAAAGATGTACTCTGTTGCCCTCACCTCATGTCCATCCAGTGGTTTCCTGCAGAGGTAGCTGTCGGTATACGAAACAAAATCTGTGTAAGTGGAAGCCCATTGCCACAGCTCCTCCGTCGATGTCCCAGAAACATCAGCACTGCTTTGGGCGGAAATTGTCAGAGGGAGTGACGGCCAGTTTTCAGCGGCCCCCTGTGCTTCTTGAGGGACCTTAGCTTCGTGGGTGGCGTCAGTACACATCAATTGCAGCTGAGTAATAGATCGCCTGAGATCCGGTGGTGGTAGTGGTTCGGTTCTGGGGTTCAGCGGCGCGTCTGGAACATCCATACTCTGCACGATGTACGTGGTTTCGTAAAGCTGAATCAACTTTTCTCTCGAGATAGCGCATCCCTGTGTTAGACACAGGCATTGCAAAAACGTGACAGCGGGCTCGGAAGGGCAAGGTTGGAATGTTAGCACGGATTGCAGAGGAAGGTCCGCGACAGGGACAAGCTTCATATCTGTCAAAGCGAAATTGAGTTCTGGAAAAAACAACATAATTAGAGTGACCAAAGTACCGTTGCATGTCATGATCACGGGCCGTCGGCACTCCTTGATCAACTCTACCACTGCCGGCCAAAAACCAGCGTCTTCCTTGAATAATATATCGACTTCTTCAAGGAGAATGAGTGATTGCCGAGCAGTAGGAGACGGTTTCGCCGGTCCATCATTTGTTTTTAATGAGCCAACTAGCCCATCAACGGCTACAGGTGGTTCCACCGTGTCCTGCAGGGACTCACTGGCAGCATCCACGAGGATGTGTGTGTCAACATCACTAGGATGCTCGGTATCTGAGTGTGTTGGCGAGGGTTTGGGGTTAGCTTTCCCTCCTTCAGGGAAAAGCGTCGAAAGAGTAGCGCTTGCTCTTGAATCACACTGTGCAGCTGCCGTCCGGTATTTCGACCTCATCTGTTGGACGAGGTGATTTTTACCCACATCTCCAACGAGGTTATCGAGGTTTGTGCCACTGCGTTTTCCAATCCCGGGATAGACCTCGAAAACTTCCCACCCTAGCTCGTCTGCACACGCATAAACCGCTGCGCTCTTCCCACACCCGGGAGGCCCGCTTATAATGAGGGTGTTCGTTAGACTATTGGTAAAATCAGCGTCGCAGGATTGGTGATTTAGGTTGGTCGGGATGGCGCCGACACCAATCCCTGAGGTCGGTGGATGTTTCTCTAATAGCTGCGAATTTCCTTTTCGCTGGAGACGGGAAAGCGTCCGCTGGCAAAAATCGAAATCATCGTCATCAATTTCTTCCTCTGGAGCATCTGGGATCGTATCGCCTTCGTCGTCGCTGCGAGCAATAAATGTATCTAACTCGTCCTCGGAATCTAGCCTCCGTCGTTTTCTACCTCTCTTTTTATTCACAGCTCGAATGACGCGAGGCCGCTTAGCCGCCCTTTCGGGGGGGTCGGGCTTGACCTTCCGCCCGCTTGTGCCAGTTGCGCTACTTTTCGCAGCAGGTGGGTGTGTAGCATGCAGACGAATTTCGAGAGCCTTGAGCCAATCTCGAATATACAACGCACGGGATTCATTCCCTAGCACTTCATCCGCCCGCCTGGGGCGGAAGCGGGTGGTCCATATTTCTTGTTGTGGCGGCCCAGAGACCGTCCGACTGGCATAATCTTCGCCACTCAATAGCCTAGAGATTGCGGGATGACGTGCAGCATCACGAGGCCCGTCAACACCAAGATAATCTTCACGTTCGGACTGCGAGGAGATCCGGGGAAAGATCGACGGTTCAAGTAGAGGATCCTGCGATAAGGAAGAAAGGAAGCTTAAGGACACGTCGTTTATGGGATCTGGCGGACTGCGTTTATGACGTTTCGGTGGCTCCGAACTCGCCCTGAAGGTATTCTGCGGTCCACGAACATGTTGCATCTCCTTAATTGGGTAAGGCGCATCTGGCGTCATATCGCCTAGGTGTACATGTCGCTTTACTGGGGGATGGACATCTCCTGGAACGTATATTTTTTCTACCGTAGCTTGTACCAGGGCTGTGTTTGACCTGTTAGTAGGCGCGTTTATATCCTCAGTATACGGTAAAATGGGAATTGGTGATGATTGATGGAGGTAATTCATTTCTGGATGAGGTGACGGAGAGGATTGATGAGATGACGGTGGCTGTTCATCATCGGATAGTTCAATAAGAATATTTTCACCAGCCGTAGAACTTGAGTGAGCAGTCTGGATGGGAGTTGTGGATGGTGTTCCGAAGATGGGAAACAATTTTGCCGGTTGGCCTGTGAACCAGTAATGATGAAGAAGAGTGCTGCAATCAAAAAGTACTCACTGTGATTTTGGCGGACAGAGTCTCGTATAACTCTGCGGGGTGCCTTAGGACGTGGTGGAGTTGGTTCGTCATCAATGACTATGATATCTACTGGATGTATCGAAGATGAGGCAACCTCAGTCGCGTTGGCTCCGTCCAGTTCCTTCGAACCTTCTTCTGAAGGTTTCGTTTCCTCATCCTTCTGGAACAAGTCATACAGAGTCTTCTGAGCGGACGCCTGCATGTCTTTAGTGTGAGCGACAGGTCACATGAATACCACACATGCCTGCTTTGCCCGCGTGCTTCGTGTAACTCTGCTTCGGCGCTTCTCGGTCATCTAAGAGTGAAGAGCGGGGGATTGAAGGCGTGCAAAGAGCGTGGAGACTTAAAGTTTGAGCACAGGAAATGATCGAAAGTTTCGAAACGCGTCTGACCATGCAAGATCGCGTGGCATGTGACCTCAAATACTACTTGCCTTTTTGAGTAACGCTCATATTGTGGACTTTCACCGTGTCACGATCAGGCCACAAGCCACAGAGACTCTCACAGATGGTGGTTGAGTTGGATCAAGCGGCATCGCCGAGCCTAACCCACGATATCGTAAAATGGATATCACAAGAGTATCACGGTAATGAAGTTAACTCTTAGGCCGATCTTGTTGATTATTTACCAAAAATTAGATATGAATGGCTCGTCAATTCAAACCCTCGAAAGCCCTCCTACAGCAGCGGAGTTTGCACAATTGGTCCACATATCTAGGCCTGTTGTCGTTAAAGGTCCCTCATGTCAATGGGAAGATTAGTTCAGCTTGTGATGTGAAGTTCAGGTTTCCAAATTCCAGCTTTGAAACGATGGACCGATGATTACTTGAAGAGAAAGCTGCAGGATCAATCTATATCAGTGGCACTCACACCAAATGGGTGAGTATTCACTTCTTTGAGCGCTTTTTTGACTGAAGGCAGAGCAGGCAAGCAGATGCTATTGCGGCTGGCCCAGGAGGTAGGCTCTTTTTCGTGGAGCCTTTTATCGAGAAAGTTCCCATGGCGAAATTCCTTGAACAACTTAGCGTAGGCAAGTACACACATTTGCCCCCTAAAATTGAACACTTTGATATTTCAAGCAGAACAGAAAAGTGATAACACCTCCACTTCTTATCTCCAATCACAAAATGGAAATTTATATTCCGGCCGTTTCTTTGAGTCGCCAAACGATGATCCATCAGAATTTGGTGCCCTCAGGGAAGATGTTCCAAGTAACATCCCATGGGTCACTGAAGCACTAGGTGGGAACTCAACTAAGTCGAGTTTCTTCGCTCATAATATAAAGGACAGGTAGAAATCCTGATGCCGTTAACCTTTGGATCGGGAACAGTAAAAGCATAACGAGTATACATAGCGGTAAGCACTAGGCCTTTAAATGGCGCGCACCCGACCCGTCAGCATCTCACACAGTGGCAAGATCCGTACGAGAATATATATACTGTGATACGTGGAAGGAAACACTTCACGCTCCTCCCACCCTGTGAAGGGTGGTGTCTTCAAGGTAACACGACTTGTCAATGCTATGCGAAGCACTGTAATAATTTGCCTCAGAACGGATGTATCCTCACGCATCCTACGGCCGTACCAATAATAGTAACGGTCTGAGTGTCGTTCCCTCTTCGAATACCCCTCAAGTTCGTTGGTCTTCGGTCATCAACCCGGACATTCCGGGGTCACTGCCTCCAGAAGCTCACCCACTGCATGTCACACTCGAAACAGGGGATACGCTGTACCTGCCAGTTGGCTGGTGGCACTACGTACAGCAATCTGGCCCAACTACTATTGCCCTTAATTGGTGGTATGATGCCGAAGTACAAGGGATGAATTGGATTTGGCTGAGCTTACTCAGGGGCAGTGGTGATGTGCCGCCATCAGGAAATGATGAAACCGATACTCGGTGATGACCGATTGCTGGTGGACCTAATAGTAACGCACGCACATATAGTTGTCACCACAAGTAGCTTGGGAACGTTTTATTGGTCCAATCAACTCGCGAAGGATTAAATTGTGTCGTTCAATGTGAAGTGTGACAGCTTGACTTTGTGACGGATTATTAGTCAGGTCACGAACTTTCTTGTCTTGAGCAGGTTCCCCTTGCTACGGCGTCGGCTCCTGCAACATGCCTAAAGACAAATCAGAGAAGCGAGAAAAAAAGGAGAAGAAGCCAAAAGATGATGTAGAGGCAGAGGCAGAAGATGTAGAAATGGCTGACGTTTCGGAGGTGAGTGCATCGCCTCCCATGTTTCCAAATGTCCTCATGTACATATCATGTCAGTCCCCAAAAAAACCGAAGAAGGAGAAAGAAATCACGATTCCATTGGAAGATTTGTCTCCTCTTGCGCAACCATTAGCGCAGAAAAAGCTTGTGAAGAAGCTGCACAAAACGATCAAGAAAGGTGCGCCCACTTATTTTTGTTTTTCTCGTTCATCTGCTGATCATTTCTCAGCCTCCAAAGCGCGGCAAGTTAAAAGAGGTGTGAAGGAAGTTGTCAAGGGCATTCGAAAAGGAGAAAAAGGGTATGCGCTCATTGTGCTTGCATTTTCAATCAGTTGATATCTTCTTAGATTGCTTGTGTTGGCGGCCGATATCAACCCCATAGACATCATATCTCACCTCCCAGTGCTCTCGGAAGAAGCTCAGATACCATATGTCTTTGTGACGTCAAAGGAGGAGCTCGGGCATGCTAGTTCAACAAAACGACCAACAAGTTGCGTTATGATTTGCCCTGACCAGAAACGCAAGGTCCAAAAGAAGGACGCTGAGGCAGAGAAGGATGATGACTACAGGGAGTTGTATGAGGAATGTCGAAAAGAGGTGGCGAAGCTGGACCACAAGGTTGTATTCTAACTTTGCCCTCCCTGTGCTGGCAGTCGTGTATTTTATACCTCATTAATTATCTTGGATTCACGAGCTGCATGAGAACTGTGCTAACGTGTACCCGGAGACCGGAGTTCGAGGCGGCAATTTGATGCATACATAAAATAAACACGCTTGCTTTTCACACGAAACCACTGCAGTCTGCAATTGCAACAACCTCTTGGCTTGGTCTTTTCATTCATATCATATATCTTCCCTGCTAAAATGCCCGCCCAAAAATCCAAATCTTCGGCCAGCAACGGTGCTGCTAAAAATCGTAGTGCCAAAGTGACACCTGAGAGCACTGTTCCCTCATCACCCGCTCCTTCCAAAACCGACCTCAGTGGTCCTACGGTCACAGGCTTCGGAAAGCCAGACAAGGCTGCATATGATGCAGAGCAAGAGAGAATCAGAACTGAAATTGACGGTTTGCAGACTAAACTTGTACGCGCTTTACTCGACTTCCTACTCGGTGCGAGACTCACAGTTCACGCTTAGGCTACCATCCGCGAAAAAATATCCTCGGCAACCCAGTCTGGTACCGGAAATGACAAACGGGCAGCCCTAAAGGCCGAACTGGATAGCATACGCGGTCAACAGTCATCCAATAAGTTAAACCGAGGCAAGACACACGAGCAGCTCAAAACGGTTTCAGAGGGTATTCAGAAAAAGGTTGGCTTAGTATCGACCCGCATTCACCATTTTCTGACGAAACGTGTCATGCAGATAAAGGACCTGCAGGCTGCTCGTGGTAAGACACCTTACAAAACCACAGCAGAGGTCGATGCTCATATTAGGTGAGCCTTCTCCCTTGACATCACGCTGGCTTCCACTGACGCTTTTCATCTCTCAGCAACTTGGAAAAGCAAGTGGAATCTGGTAGCATGAAAGTTGTCGATGAAAAGCGTGCCCTTCAGGAGATCAGCCAAGCTCGACGGTCGCGTAGAATAGTCGAGAAGTTCCAGGCAGACCAGGAATTCATTGAAGCCGACCGTCAAGAAGCTGACCGACTGAAGAAGCTACTTGATGACCCGGAGTCCAAGGAAATCTCTGAGCGTTATGACACCATCAAGTCTGAACTGGACGAGCTCAAAAAGGAATCCGACGAGGTTTACGCAGGTCGAACCAAACTTTTTGAAGAGCGAGACGGTGTTCAGGCACAACTAAGCGCTCTCTTCAATGAGAAGCGTGAGGCATCACATCGTTTCCGGGAAGCAAATGACCGGTATTGGACCAAGATGAACGAGGATCGCGCTCGACGTTTTGAGAAAGCTCGTGCTCAGCGTGATGCAGACGAAGTACAGAGGAAGATAGCAATCGCCGACGGCCTGCGTGAAGAAGCGTCAATGCCTGCATTCCAAACGCAGATTGAAGACTGCCAGACTCTCATTGACGCACTCTCTGGGAAATCCACTGGCAATGTAGTGTTGTCATCCTCATCATTACCAGCCAAATCAGATGTTTCTGGAGTTCCGCAGTTGGAGATTCGACAGGTGGATGCAGTTGGAGATGCCATGGTGGCACGGAAGAAGAAAGGGGATGATGAAGAATCGTATTTCGTTGGGAAAGCAAAGAAAGGGAAGAAATCCCCAAAAACCACCTCTCCAGCTGACACCAGCGCCATCCATCTACCTTACGGCCAATTATCTGCGCTGCTTTCGCTATCTATACCGCCTCCGACGGGCCAGGCTGAGGTTCCTCGTGTCATCGAGGACCTGAAGACGAAGAAGGCCTGGTTTGAGGCCAACCAAGCCCGTCAAACAGCGGAAAATGTCGCCAAAGCCGAAGCGGAGATCCGACGTCTGGCAAATGGCGCTAAGCCTAATGGCAAGCGGAGCGCTACTCCCGGCGAAGTTTCCCCACCGAATGGCGGTGGCGAGCCTCCAGAATCTAATCCCGCTCCTTCAGGCGACGCAACTCCACAGATTAATATACTTGAGGTTGACGAGAAGCTTGAGGAGGTTCAGGTTGACGCTGAGAATTAGAGAAGATCTCCCGAGGTGCAAGCTGAATGAGAACATCTTTTATACCTCACACTTATACTACCAAATCTGCCTCTACTTATATCTGCAAATTATGTCCGGAGCGGGAAGGAATCAGTATTATTCGACAGAATGAAGACCTATACAATAATGAGTACGAGAAGCAGGGGAGGAGACTGAGCAAAAGTGGCAATACAGATAGGACACTGACAAGGTATGAATAAATGACGGAAGAGAACATATACAATCACTGGAGATACTATCTTTGACCGAGTGGTATAATTTTCAATCGAGCACCGGGACTAAGGCCCAGCCTCTGTCTTGACGGGCTCAGCCTCGCGATCTTGCTCGCCATTAGTACCTGATGAGGTATTCATGCCCAAATCTTGCGTCGCAAATGACGCAACGTCAAACGAATTCCCGGGCGCATAGTCAGAGAACGACAGTCCTGACTGGTGGACGGGAGGAATAGCATCCTCCGGCTGAACTGAAGTATCCATATAATTCAAACCTCCATATGCGTCTGCATTAAATCCAGAAGATGATGCGTCCAGCGCGCCTGTCGGGAATGGGTCCTGCTGCAAAGCTGCGAGCATGCTTGAGGTGGTCGGGGTATGGTTCATCACGTGTTGAGCGGAACGAGTTTCCATGGTGTTAAAACTTTCCTGGCCGGCCATAGGAGATAATGAAAAGAACTGTTGCTGCATGACGGGTTCGACGGATGCAGCGACGGAGTTGGTGGAAAGCGCCACGCTACGCAGAACATTGACTGCAATCCAATCACTGGGTGAACGTCAAACAGTGCACCATGAAAGGATAACAGAACGACCTACTCCAAGAACAGCTTCATGATCTGGAAGGCTCCAAAGGCTGGGTCACTGCGGATGGTCTAGTGGCTATTGGTGAACGGAAGACGAACGATGATGGTAGCTCTTACCAAATCTCTCATGACCTGACTGGTCACGTAGCCCCAGCGAATCAAGACACTTCGGGAACTCAAGGTGCCTCGATCGTCACCAGATCCTATCCGCTGTCCCATGAGCCTCTCGCAACATTTGTCAGCCCAGGCCATAACCTCCCTAACTGGCTCGGGAGTCTTTGACAAGCTGTCCATCATGCCTACGAAATCGACTTCGAGGAGCTGAACAAGCTCCTCGTGACGACAATTGCACACTAGAGCAGACTGGTTGCGGACAGATTCAAAGTCCACTTTCTGCCAGGAACGACGCATCTCAGAAAGCTGCTTCTGGTTCGTCAATACGGTATTGAGAGCCTGGGTGACTTGATATATGTCCAAGAAGCGTACTGCAGTACTATGAGCTAAGCCAATGGAAGCGTCGAAAAAGTTACATACAAACAAGATGGCCGAACCGCGCTCCAAGCTCGACCTTGGGTTCGACAAAAGTGTTGCCATATCCATCCAGCGCAACAAGCAGGATCTTCTCCATTTTGCTTGCCAACGTCCTAAGGCTAGTCATAGCAGCGGGGGAAATCGGGGAAAGCATTTGGGACCTTAAAAACTCAAGTATTTCCTGTCAAAAAGTCAATGAGACTTGCCCGGCGAGGCAACATACTGGACGTACATCATATAGAATTGCGTCGGCTTTGGCCATTAGACCAGCGATAGCGGGAGCATGCACCACTTCTCGATGATTCCCACTCAAGCTAGACCAGAAACTCCGTAAGTGCATCTCGAACTGGTCAAACCTGAAGGCACGAGCACTCTCGAGGACAGCGTCGAGATGGTCTTGGAACCATCCCCACACCTCACGAGCGGCGATGCTCTGCGGAGATGCAGAGTTGGATCCTATCGCCTCTTCGATGGACGGGAAATGCGGCATATGACGGACTGATGCATGCTGCTGCGACGGTACGAAAGAAGCGCCAGTGCCAGGTCCAAGCGACATGGTAGATTGTGCAGCGAGGTTTGAATCTGACTGGCTGACATGTCGACGGATAGAAGCATGGCTGGGATAGGTGTTGCTTCTGGCGACAGCTTGTGCCTGAGAGAGCAAGCTATTGGCAGTAGGTGTTTTGTCACTGATGTCTCCATAAGTGAGACCAGCGGCCTTGAGGTCTCCAGAAAGGGTCAATGAGTTCCTCTTCGATGCACTGGACCCCTCGGAATCTTCGTCTTCGTCTTCGTCGGACCGTTCTTCGCCTTTATTTGGATTGTCGGAAGATTCTTGCGCTGCACGAGCGGCGTTGATGGACTGCTGGCCAGCATTATTATTTGATTTTCGGATGTAATCCTGAAGCCATTCGGCTTCAGCCGAAGTAGCGGGACGAATGCCGCAATCTGGCCGAACGTGGCGTCAATCAGAATTCTTCCGATCACCATCAGATGTGGCACTGAAGCAGTGTACTCACAATGATATTTGCTATTTCCGCGAACACCCAGGCGCCGTGTTTTGATAGTAGGAAAACACAGACGAATAGCCTTTCCCAGTGTAGCAGTATTAATGTGAGGAATTCCGTACTGATCGCACACTCGTCTGTACGAAAAGTAGAGGCCCTGGCGGGGTACATTCCCATCTGGATAAGGCGCATAATTTGCTGTCAACCTTGGGCGCAGTAAATGATGAGAAGATGGGCATTGAGTAAAGAGCACAGCATGAGCTCACCAAGCTTGAACAAAAATTTGTTTAGCTCTATCAGATGCACTGGTTGTTGTTGCGACGCGGACATTGGCAGCGAGCTTTTCCAATTGGTGATCGGGACCCAAAGACATCCTGCCAAAAGCGCCGGCAGTGTGGATGGTTTCTTGATTAGAGGGCAAGGTAGGAGCATGCCCATACATGGTAGGATAGTCTGAGGGGTTTCCAAGGAACATGGAAATGTCGTCTGTTTCACTGGATGAAGAGTGAACACTCTCAGTATCACGGGGGTACGGAGAAGCAGCAGCACGGGCCCTGAGATGAGTTTGACGGATATGGCCTTTAAGCGCAGGATTAGTAATATTAGTGTTGGGGGGAGATTGACCAGGGGGAGTCATGTCGGATGGAGGAAGTGAGAAAGAGGTGTGGCGGGTCTGATCAGCAGTCATATAAGAGAGACGGTAGTGATCGTCCAAGTTGGAGGGTAAACCTGAAGACATTCGAGACATACCACCTTGAGAAGAGTGAGGACGAGAATTAGGTGAATGAGTAGAAGATGAAGAGACAGAATTTGATCTGGAATGTGGGTGATTGAGAGGTAGAAAGTCGAATGGGATACTTGAAGACATAGTGTGCAAGTTAACGGCAGCCATAGATGATATATTGGTGATGATGAAAGGGAATAAATGAAGGTGAATGCCGATGTTTGTGATCAAGGCAATATTGGCGGTCCAGCCGTCGACGTTGAATGAGCGTATTGACGACAGAGAGAGGGAGAATTGGCCGCTGACTGGCAGATGGTGTTAGCTGGGAAAAGAAAAAAGATTTTTGGGTTCTTGGGGGAGATGGATGGGATGGAGAAATAGCAGACTGAAAAGGAGGCTAGTCTTGGACTAGGCCAAGTGTTAGAAGGAGAGCAAAAGCAAAGCAAAAAAGATATGTTTGCCTCCTCGCAGTAATAGGTAGTTTGGCAGGAACGCGAACGCTGACGAGATCTTCTAGGAACTACTACAGAATTGTGGTCGGTGGTCAAGGCAACAACGCCGTTTTAGAACGGGTTAAGAATCAACAACCTGAACTGTTTTTGATCAAGTTTGCACAAATAAGATCTCCTCTACACCGCCGCCGCGCACTTCCCACACCGCCATACAACTTAATGCCGATAACCTTCCTCTGCTCGCATCTTTGTATCCATCAATCCCATTTAAATCTCTGAACCTCCCATATACATGTACTTCTTGAACTGCTTTCGGAGCTTTTTCTCCCGCGGCTTCCCCAGCTTGCAGGCTAGATCTAGCCATGACGGAATCGTAAGATCATCTAGACCATACGGCGCAAACTCTGATTCCGTCACCCCTGCTTCGCGGAGTGACTTGGGTAGGTTTCTCAGCGGAACGGGTGCCTCCGCCAGGTGCAGGCTCGAAATCGGGAACGTTAGGTATTCCAGCTCAAATATTGGCTCGTGTCTCTCGTCATACTCCTCAATCTGCGGTATGTAATACTTCATCCCTTATTAACTCCAAATGAATCTTTTGTCGAAATATGACGTACCTGCGCATAACCCAAAGGTGACCACAGCGAATTTTGCCGCGACGGAGCGTGGCTGTCAGAACGCCAGGGCTGACGCTTGCACCTCCACGAATCCCGATATCCCGCACCCATGCATTGGCGGCCATCGTTCCCATCATTACCATGACGATACGGTAAATGCTTCCAACGGGAGGCTCGATCCATCTTTGTCATCAGGAGATACTCGTCTTTACCGACGGCCCCCACAGTTATTGATCCCAGCCCCGAGATGTTGTAGCTGAACACTCTGAAGCTAGGCAAATATGTTGGCACCAAGGACGGGCTGACGCTGACTACCGCATAGTCGTCATAATTAAGATCCTTTGACGCCTTCACAAGCCCTTCAAAGTCGGCCATCAAGGTTTCAAAGATTGTGCCCTCAAAACTATGCGACGGCATCGTGTCTTCTTCAGGGCTGACATTGAGGTCAGCGGCCTCCACAAAGTAGAACTGTAGCCGAGTCTCGATCAGCGTCAACTGATCAAAGGGGGCCACTTACATGATCGACGTTCAAGTGCTAGACAAGCACTGTCAACTCTTTGCTCGGCAACATGTCTTCTAAACATTACTCACACCAAATAAACTGCCCAAAATTATATCTTGATATCTCAGGCTCAGTTCTGCATATCGGTAGTACTAAACCACGAGTCAGTTGCCCGTCCATGTGCAGCCCGCTAGAGTACTTACACACTCTGGAAAGAAATGATCGACAGCCGGGGGGACATGCCCTGAAAGTTCGGCGTCAAGACGGGTATAATGTTTACAATCAAGGCATACCAGTGACCCACACCTGTCAAATCAACGCCGCGTTATTCAGTCATCTGGAATCATGATGCCTCATACCTGCATCTGCCGAGCCCGAAACATTTCAAGCTGCCCTTCCAGCCATTCAAGCTGTAAGTTACCGGGGTCGCTGGTATCACCGACTGGACACCCTCTCACAGCTGTCAACCATTCATGTCAAAGAACGATATTAGGCGGGACAGGGGACAGGGACCTGACCTTTGTTATTATGATAGAAGTACATCGTATTCAGACTAATCGCCGCAAGTGCATCGGGTATCACTTCTACTGCATAATATGCGCCTTTTCGGAAAGAGGTCTTGGAGGCTGATGGAATAAAGGCATCCCAAATGCTGTCCGATATATATCTCAGCAAATGAAAGCGGGACATCGAGGAGTACGAACAATGCAAACTCTTCCGTTATATTATTCGGACCTTAACTAACGTCAGCGAAAGTCAAAGCGTCAACACTTAGTGGCGCTCACCTGGAGATAAAGTATTCTGTGGCGGTGGACGTTAGAAAGACAAAGGCGTCGTTGAGATAGAAACCACTCGCGTGTGCTGCCAAGGCCAACGGTGACTCTGAGACATTTGCCACGAAGACTCGGATACAAGCACTTACGCCAAACATCATTATTTCCTATTCACATCAAGGCTTCGATGAATATGAAATCCCGGAGCTACGGCGCAAATAACCCACCCAAACTTGGCACAACCGGTATTCCCTTCTTGAGGAACACATCTTCCATCTTCTTTGCAACGGCGCGATTAAGAGCGAATATTTCGTCAAGTGGCCGAGGTATCTCGTTGTCTTCGTCATGTCTGGATGATCCGTCGTCAACTGGTGCTCTGAATGACTACCGGGACTCTACCTGGCGTTATCGCCGGTCCCTACGATACCTCGAGTTCAGCGCGGGAAAGGAAGCTTCAAACGATGAGAGCGCGTACATATAACAAAGTCTATCTCAGAGCTCCAATGGTCTTCTAGATACTCGAACGTGAAATTGGTTAAACTCCAAGGCGAGTCGCAAGTGCTGATAGAAAAATGTGTTCTAGTTAGGACATGCGACCAGAAGTAGAACTTTGACTGACCTGAAGGGTGCACCATAATATCCTGCCCGCTGTTTGTCATGTGGCTCCGTTCTATGACATTGGGACGACTGAGAAGTCCCCTTTTCGTAGTATGGGTCGGGATGAATATCGGTGATATGCAGGAAACGTCCATGGAGTTTTCGACCGGGTTGACTCGGAGCTGCATTCAAGACGACTTGAGGCGGCGCAGCCAGGACCTGGCTACATAAAAGGCTTGCTAGCCACGGAATACGATTCTTCATATTTAGGGAACCAGGATCTGACTCAATCGTGAAGTTTTAAAGATTGCAAGGCATGGTGAATTTCGGATTAATATTTAATCTTGAACAATCATATTCATCGGCTAGTTAGCTGGTACACATGTACACAGACCATGCAACTCCGGCGAGGCTTGATAATAATATCGTCGACAACTCGCACCTTCAGCGTGGCATAACAATGACACGACGTTTTAGATAGGGTTTGCACTGATAATATAGGTATGCCACGTGGATGTCTGAAGTTGGTTTGAAGATTGAGCGCTCTAGCGATGACCTGAGGCGGCGGCCTCAAATCAGATGGCAGTGTGATTGAGTTCAAGAACAGTACTACCGTACTAGTGTCACTATGATGGCATTGCAATCGTGGCCCATTACGTATCAGGGGCTCGGTGTTGGACCTGTCTATGGCTCAATCATCTATCAAAATACAATGGTGAGTGAAAGCCTAATGTACATGTACAGTAATTTTGCGTTCT
Source organism: Auricularia polytricha (assembly GCA_003316125.1). Taxonomy (NCBI): domain Eukaryota; kingdom Fungi; phylum Basidiomycota; class Agaricomycetes; order Auriculariales; family Auriculariaceae; genus Auricularia; species Auricularia polytricha. Next base: position 38,690 of record QFEN01000127.1, read on the forward strand.
AGAGGGTACTGCGTAGTGTAATGACGCTAACAATGAATTAGTGAATGCCCATACCCAACGTCTAAGAGGGTGAGGTGAGTTAAACTTTTATTACCGAAACAGTATGGGCCGCCATCTCCATAGCCACGGGTGAGGGGTTGTTGAGCCTGTGCCAAGCGAGCAATCTCCTCGCGTTGTCACCTGTGTTGAGAACACTGCGGATGGACTGCTCTGCCAGGTGACAAGTCTAAATGACTAGTTCAGCGGGCAAACAAGGAAGATAGAGGTAACATACTCTGCTGTATCCTCCTGTCTTTAGCGTTTGACGAGACCTTGAGATTGCATTATGGATCGAGTCGTATGCGTGTCGACGTCTGCGTCGGTATTAGCACTGCGGCTGTGCCCGATATCTGTGAAAATACATACAGTACTCGTTCCAACTCACTTGGATAATGAGGGGGGATAAAAAGATCCTCTCCAGATAAATAACGGTCAAACGCATGATATGAAGCACAGTGGGCAACAAGGGACTCGTCGAATGAAGGGTGACTTATGTCCCAGTCTAGCCAGTCCTCACTAGGAAAGTTAAAAGGCGCGACTTTTGGACGATGTAAAACAGCATACCTGAGCCTGGAGTGTGCCACTGCTTCTGTGGTGTGTGGGCCAAGAAAGTGATCCATGGTCGTAATCACAAGTAGGAGCTGCTTTTGAACAATGTGCAAGGAGTCGGACGGGATCGATTCTATAGCTCCTAATGCACCCTCGAGTAGGTAGCTTCCTGATGGTAGCGAGGTACACAATGACAACAACCTGCAGTGGAACCTTTACTTATAGGGGTTAAACTGCCTCCTCGGGATGACACCATTTTTCTAATCCGAATTAATAATTAATAATATTATGTCACCTTGGTATCGCATGATATCGCATGATACCAGTCCTGGTGCGTGCACTGCAGTACACAAACCTTCTTCCTCATCGAAAATTGTCCCAATTATCTCCTGCATGGCAGGTGTTCTGGTTGTCTGCGATTTTTCTCATTCGAAGAGATTAGTTTTGAATTATTTAATAGACGAATAAGACTCCGCGATAGAGACCGTTCCGAAGACTACGCAATTGTATCAAATTCAAACTTTGGGACGGATCTGAGCTGCAGCATTAAGTCTGAGCTTCTGCTCCGGACCCTCCCGGATCTCGTTCCTCCTGAACAACGAAGTCAGCTTACTGACGTCTCCTAGTGATCCCATTCTTTAGAAGGCATGAATACCGAATCCCTCGTTGCACCTCCACTTTTCGTGCCTTCCGATGCTGGATCCTCGCATTGCGTGGCATTCCTCAAGAAAGTCAACGAGAAATACGGACTTGCCTTAGATTCGTACTTTGATCTCTACCGGTGGTCTACCGACCACATCGATTCATTCTGGGACACTGTGTGGGATGACGTCGTTATCATCGGCTACAAAGGGCAAGATGTCGTCGATAATAATACTGTTCCAGCGACAAACCCTCCATGGTTCCGCGAAGCTAGGATTAATTGGGCTGAGAATATGTTGGCATGTCGTTCGGCAGATAAATTCGCGCTTATACAAGCAAGTATGTCAATAAAGCATTTGTTGATTTGACCGATAATCATGGCTGATTAGCTGAGCCCATCCCCGAGTGCCCCAATCCTCCTCATCAGCGCGTCACATATGCCGACCTTTACGCGATGGTTGCTGACCTGGTTTCAGCCTTACTAATGCTCGATCTGAAACCTGCTGATCGAGTGGCTTCGTACTCCTCGAATTGTATTGTGCGTCACTGTCAACTACGGGTACTGTGCCCACTCGTAACTTCATGTCCTCTGCCAGGAGAATGTCGTTGCTTGTCTTGCTGCCACTGCCATAGGTAAATCATTTCTGCCTCGGCTGCTCTTTGCTAACCTTCGTAGGGTGCATCTGGGTTAGTGCAGCAGCAGACTTCGGGACACAGGGAGTATTAGAGCGGTACGCAAATTTACCTGTTGCACACGCACCTGCTAATTTGTAGATTTGAGCAAGTACAACCTAAAGTGATTTTTGCGGTCGATGCCGTCGTGTATGTTGCTTCCCTAGCAAACTTAGGTGTTTGTTGTTGAAGTCATGCAGGTACAACGGAAAAGTCCATCCTCATTTGCCAAAGTTGCAATCTCTTCTTTCTGGACTTTCCGAGCGATTTCCGCTCAACCCAATCGTGATCATCATTCAGTCGGGAAGGGATGCGTCCACCTGGGACGCCGACTGGGTTTCATGGAACACGTTCATTTCAAAGGGCAAGTCTAGTTCTTTAGGCCGCACTTCTGAAGGAGAAATCGAATGGTATCGTCAAAGCTTTGATTGGCCACTGTGGATACTTTTTAGCTCGGGCACCACAGGTGTGTAGTCCTTTTTACCATGAATATATGCATATCCGTACAATAACGCTGAACTCGGTTGGTCGCAGGTCGCCCCAAGTATGTTGCTATCATCAATCAGCAAACTTGTTGCTGACTTCAACCTCGTAGACCAATTGTGCACCGGGCTGGCGGCATGCTGTTACAAGCAAAGAAAGAATTCGTAATTTGTGCAGATCTGCGCCCTGAAGACGTCTTTTTCTATTACACTACGACGTAAGTCGTTTCACTTCTAAATCGACTGTGTACTAAATCGTTGTATTGTAGAGGTTGGATGATGTGGAATTTCTTAGTAAGCGGTCTCAGCATCGGGTGTACACTAGTCCTCTACGACGGAAGTCCTCTGAGGGAACCCTCTTATCTATGGCATCTTGTGGATGAATTGCAAATATCAATTTTCGGAACGAGTGCGAAATACCTCGATCAATTATCGGTGAGCAGTCACCCTATCTATGACTATCATCGGGTATCAATACTTGAACGTCAATAGCGGATAGGCTATAAGCCTCGTGATCACCATAACCTGGCTTGCTTGAGACATGTTTACTCGACTGGTTCGCCATTAGCCCATGCGCTGTTCGACTACGTTTATGAATGTATTCACCCCAACGTGCTTCTCGCGTCCATAACAGGTATGAACTACAAAGTTTATTTTTGATGCGACTGGACTGCTCTTTCAGGAGGCACGGACATTTGTTCTCTCTTTGCCGGGATGTGTTCTGCACTGCCGGTGCATCGTGGGGAAATTCAATGTCGTATGCTGGGAATGGCAATCGAAACCTTCACTCCTGCAGGGCAGAACTGTCAACCTGGCGAGGCTGGCGAGTTGGTATGTGTACGGCCATTTCCTTGTATGCCCGTTGGGTTTTGGCCCCTGCCTGGTTTCGGGACAGACGAGAGTGTCGAGGCTGCAGCAGAGAGGTTCCGTCTATCCTATTTTGCTGAATACAAGCACGTGTGGTGTACGCGCCCCGGATCATGAGATTGCGCCCCCCTTACTAACTTGATTTGAATCAGATCACGGGGACCACGTGTTGATCACACCTTTTCAGCATGGAAATGGAGGTGGACTCATCATGCTAGGAAGAAGCGATGGCGTTCTGTGAGTATACTATTTTCGCACTTCTGTTTAGTTCTGACCATTTCGTAGAAATCCTGGAGGAATCCGATTTGGATCATCTGAAATATATAACGTCCTTGAGATATGCTTCTCGATTTCTGAAGAACGGAACGTGAACGACACAATTGAGGATGCACTGGTTGTGGCACAGTCCATTGAAGGCGGCGCAGATGAGCGCGTGATCCTATTCGTTAAGCTTTGTGGCAAGAGGGCGCTATCAATAGAAATGGAGAAGAAGATTAGATCGGAAATAAGATCACGACGGAGCCCACGCCATGTTCCTGCTCGAGTGTGTTCCATTCTTATCAGTCCCCTGGAACGTTGGCTGATTGTGTCCGCGGCTTGGTAGATAATCCAAGTCAACGATATCCCATATACCTTGAATGGCAAGCGCGTAGAGGTCCCAGTTAAAAAGGTATGCTCTGATGATTCATAGGATTCGTGGTACTGAAAATTGGCCAGATCATCAATGGAGCACCAATCTCAAGTGTGAATTCTGCCACACTGCGAAATCCTGAATGTCTGACCCAGTTTGCAAACATCGGAGAGATGCTCCGAAAAGATATGGATTGATCGTAACACATGTTCATGGTAGAAATGGAAAAATTCACTTGTGACTATCCCCGGCATTTACTCAACCCCTTCTGCGAAAATTTGTGTGATATCTATTCTCCATGGACTTCCTTTTTTGTCACTGAGTTCTGGCCTCGAGGCGTTTACGCGGATGACTCCATCCGTACCCTGACAATTTACGATGTTTAGAAGTCGAAAATTTTCAGCCGTTAAAAGAATGGCTTGCTGGTCTGCTGCGTTTGAGCGGACGCACGACTCGTGTTCCCCCCCGGATTCCTGATCGTCGAGGTCCGCCACGCCTTTCACTGCACGGCGCACGCCACGCCGTCAATTAGATTTACGAGAATCAAACGCCCCCTCACCTCGTGTACGCATACTTTCCGTGCTATATCATGAGGACTGCACGTCCACTTCCCCTGAATTGCCAACATCAGTCCACCCGTCAACCCCATCAGCCTCGTCAACATCACTCTAACCGGGAACGCCAGACGTCCAGTCGCAAGCGACTCCACACACTCTCTGTCTCAAGAATATTTACGAGGCTAGCGATGCCATCGAAGTTTAACATCTTTCGGGCTTGTATCTACGGTTAGCATTCATGATTATAGTATCTATTGCGGCCCTGCTCACTATGCGGCAGGCGCAGTTTTTACATGGACAGTGATCTGCCTGGCTATTGCGGCTCACTTCCAGAGTCTACTGGTTATCACAGATCTCAGTGAGCTTGCTCCATATTTTTGCGGCCCATCACAGTTTGAGCGGATGTAGCTCGTTTCGTTCCTTTCACCATTTTCGTATGCAGTGCCAGCATGCTCGTTCTCATCGTTCTGTGAGTTGATATATGAACTTCGCACGGCGCGCTGGCATTGACTAGAGCCACAGACTCGGATGTACCTTGATTCGGACCACCAATCCGATCTCCACGAGAATCGAGCTCGGATGCCTTGGATTGCTAGGGACTTTTTGGCTTGGTACGCGAATCACGGGCTTAATAGCGGTTGCACGCTAATTGACCGCTCCAGCTTTGGGTGCCTTCCTAGCAAGCTCGGACTCTGAGAATGCAGATGTAGAATGCTTTTCGTCCGATGCGGAGACCGTTCCCATCGATGTTCCTGGATGTAAGTTACAGGAGTATGTCCGTTCCATGCAGAGAAGTCTAACATTCGCCGCAAAGTCTCCACAGAGACATACCAAGCTCAGTATCGGGTTTTAGAGGCATTTTCACTTTTCAACGTTATTCTCAGTAAGTTAATCGAACTCATATCTTGGAGCATGCCTCAATCTCTCGCAGTATTGGGTTTCTTGTTGTTCTTGCTGGCGCTCGCAGTGAAACATCATTTCCGCGTCAACCGCAATGTGTGGTACATTGCCGTTACTGAATACCCGTGGTTCGGAAAGAATATGTCCAAGCTTCCAACACCCGTTAGTAGCCGGTCACGATCGAGAGGCAGGACCTACGATGAGAAGGCCTCGACACCCTGGGGGTATGAAACAAGACGTGGGGACTCACGTTACCCCGGATGGTCAGCTCAAGGGCATGATGCCCCAGCACCCGCGCACACATCGGACAAGTACAAGAGAAACGCGTCGCCCAGGCGGTGACCGCTTTAGATGAAGTTTCACATTTGGGTTTTATCGGCATAGAATGTCATGATCTGCGCTTGCTTGAGAAGTCTAATAAATACTGTTTGTACTACATACGTACCAGATGGCATAGGGCTGTCAATATCACAATTTTCGTTCTTGTGGTCTTGAATCAGCGTCGCCTAACATGCACGAAGCATGGAAACGACGGGTTTGTGTGGAGTGCACTTTCGTCCTCCCTTGATGACTAAATTCTTGATACCCTATGGTACGTTTGTGCTTGAGCCATGCATATGGAGCCAAGGTGGTGCTGCTTCAAGTTATAGGCTATAGATGGCCAAATATAGCATTCAATCATTGGTGAATTCATCCGAATCATCGTTCAACGATGCATTGTTCAGTTTCGTCCCTGACTCCCTTCCTTCCTTCCGCCACGACATACCATACAACCAGGATCCACGCACATTCACGACTTTATACCTGACCGTGAACTTTGACGACGTTTTTCAGCCATGACTATCCTGTTTATGAATATGAGGCTCATCGGATATGGTACATCGCTCGTTCACAATCCACATCCATATCGATTGATCAATCGATGATATCCAGTAACCGTGTTTCTGCTATCCGGAGCTGTCCTTGGATTCGCCGCCAACTTTGCAAGATTATTCCTCCCCCACATCAATCGTACGTATTGCCCCATCTCTATCAATTATGCGGACGCCTGAACCGTCTTCTTAGGTGACTTCACGATGTTCGCTCTGATTCCACCATCAGCCACTATCTTCGCATTTCTGTGCATGTCAGTTGGTCGCACCACTGATCCGCCGTACTTGGCTCATGTCTTTACAGAATGCAGTTTGCGCAGCCAATAGTGGAGGTAACATTCCACTTCATCCTCGGTGTCCTATGGCTAGGTAAGCTGGCAGTGCTACCCTTTACCCTTTTTCGACATCTTCCCAACTTATCGATTCGAACCAACAGCCATGGGCGCATGGTCTGCGTGAGTGCATAGTTTTTCGGTGCATAAACGGTCAATGAACTGCACGCTCAAGGGATGTGATCGGATATGAGCAATGCTACCCACTCCAAGGACAGCAGCCCACAGTCAAAGGAAGTAGTGAGTGATTTTTGCACGTATCGAAGCTCAGCGCTTACATGACACCAGTCTCTGCGCAGTCGTATTGCTATGAAATGAAGATCATCGAAGCACTTTCGTGGACTATATTCGTGTTATGTGCGCTCCCGTTCCTTCGTTTCTGGTGCATTTGCTCAAATCTTCCATTGAAGTTACATTCTTCTTCATTACTATGATCACCCTTACAACGCGCGCAGTCGTTTATGGCCGGTACTATGCGTGGCGGGAACATGTCTCGCAGCTAGGCTGGTTTGGAGAATTTCCAGGATACCCCACTGAAGCTGTATATCCGCGAGCCCCGTTTTACGGAGGATATGGTCAGCCATACCCAATGATGGGAGGATACCACATGCAACAAATGCCGGGTCACTCCATCATGGTTCAGCCAGGTATCAATGGTGGCCAGGCTGTTGTTTCTCAGGTACCAGTCTAGGTGCCTTCTTCCATTGAACGTTATAAATCATGCCTGTGTATTCGATGTGTTGGAACGATAGAGCTCACGATATTTATTGATTGTACTTAGAGTGGAGCACATGTAGAACATGTAGAAGAAACTCGAACATGAATTCATCAAATTCCGCTGCATCGGAAGGATTGTGTCCACTACATAGTTGCTCTACCTTTGCCCAACCTTTGCCTGTAACAATTTGCCAAGATCAGCTAGTCCCAAATTCGGGACTATTTACGTAGGACAATTGATGAGAATATGAATAATGCAATTTGACCTCGTGTCGTGCTTCGGCCTCATGGCCAGGTTCTGGTCGAAAATACAAGGAGCATCTGGTTATCGATTCCCACCCACCCCTTTTCCACTTCTTTCCCTACTTCTATCGTCACGAAATGGCCCTGTTCACCGACCACCCGTTCAGACATGTCATCAAAGGTGCGTACACGGATGGGTCTTCATGATGTGTGGGATAAATGCTGAGCGCCCGTCCGCAGGCATTCTGGCACTGGCCATGGGCCATTTAATCATGAAAATGATGCCGCACTCGATTCGCAAGTATCGTTATTTTTTGGGCGCTTAGAGCAGTATTTTAACGCATGATCGATTATAGAGGTTATTCATCTGACTCAAACATCAGTAACGATTTTAGCGATTGGGGCACTTATCGTATTGTATGACAATGGTGGAATTATCTCGAGCAACAGCTGACCCGAAGACAGGGTAGTGAAACACCACAGAGCCGAAGGGGAAAACAGAGTCTTGTCACAATCGCAGTCGGAGTTAATCTTGATTGGGGCGTTTGGTGCATTCTGGCTTGGTGAGCCTGTCCCCTTCAGCATAAATGGCATACTGATTCAGAGGACTTTCATGTCAGCTTTCCTCTTGGCTATGCGCGCGTGGAACCAGGCTAGTGTCGACATCGACCTGGCACACCCACGCAATATGTTCCAGTCGAGCACTGGTGCAGCCCAAAGCAACGTCGTCGGTGCTGGAAGCCGAGGAGTTGCTGCAGCAGTACAGGGCAGGCCGCCTGCAGTGGCGTCTGAACAACTTCAAGGCGCAGCAAGTTATATCCGACAACAATACAAGCCTCAAGCCGGGTACCGCAAACCACATCCATGCAACCCGAATGATGCTTATTGTGTCGTCGAGGAGTGGACCTTTTACTGATGGTACATGGCAATATACGGTCCTAACGTTTCTTGAAAAATGCTTGTATGGATTGGGTGTAACGAGGGTGTAACGCTAGTCCTCGAGTATATAACTTGTTATCTATGGCGCTGTTGTAGAAGAAGTGTACTTAAGTACTCCAGGAGAGTATCAAAATGATGAGCTTGACCCGGCCGCTCTCGGCACTTAAAATGAGTATCTCCGACTCCTGCCATCGGCATCGGCAGGGGCCACCACATAGATTAGCCTTATATTACATTGAGTGAAGTAACTTCGCGTCTTCCCCAAAGCTCTTCTGTCTTGTACTCTTACAAACATGATAAGTCCGTTCTTCTTAGACTTCGGTTCAAACTTATTTGGTTTCATTCTAGACACACCTCAACAAAGCGCCGTATCGAGACAGATGTGATGAAACTGTAAAGACCTGCTTCAAGGTGACCCGCACCCTCACTGATGTAACGATTTGCAATGCAGGCTTATGTCGGATTACGAGGTGACCCTCGTGAACGACAACATGCGCGAGTTCTACGTCCGCTTTTATGGTCCCGGAGAAAGTACGTTCCCTAATCACTCTTCCGTGAACGTCGGATTAATCAGCACCACAGCACCATTCGCGGGCGGTATATGGAAGATTCATGTAGAGTTGCAAGCAGAGTATCCCTACAAGTCGCCGAGCATAGGATTTATGAACAAGATCTTTCATCCCAACATAGATGAGCTGTCAGTAGCCATCGCGATGCATCCCGAAATGTCGATTCATACGTTCACATTACAGGAGTGGCTCTGTATGCCTGGACGTCATCAATCAAACGTGGTCACCCATGTTCGGTATGCGGGACGGTTGACGCACGCTCGTTTATGTCCCTGATCTGTCCCCTTTCATAGACATGATCAACATATTTGAGGTGTTCTTGCCGCAACTACTGCGGTACCCTAATCCTAATGATCCACTAAACGGCGAAGCTGCCGCGCTGATGATGCGACACCCGAAGGAATACGAGGCCAAGGTCAAGGGTAAGATTGTTCCCTACTAGCGTCACCCAGAAAGTAACGCCCATTCCTGCTCAGAGTACGTACAACGTTTCGCAACCAAGGACATTGTGGATGCCACAGAAGACGGCAATGAAGACGAAGCAGATGAGGAGATGAGCGATATCGGCAGCATCAGTGAGGACGAAGAGCAAGAATCCTGAAGGTTTGATACCTCTTCCACTGGCATGCCTTTCTCCCGCATTTTTCATCACAGGTTCTTCGCACATCACTCATATCATTTCACATATCATATCCATTCTGTACTTCACCTAACCTTTCTCAATTCTGTGTTATCTGCTATCATCATTCAACTGGTCTTTTTGCGGAGATACCCTCTTCGCTCGCCTTTTCGACATTTGATGATTTCTATTCCTCTCACCTCTGGACATTGGTTGGAAACATCGCATCCCTTTCGCCGTGTTGTATAATTAGGGATCATGTAGTGCCAACTTGACTGCGTGTCATAATATATTTTGCTTAGACAACCGCGGGACTGATGAGAGGTACTCGGTAACTCGGGAGTGCATTAGGCAGCGCAAGGAGTTCATGTAGGAGCGGGAGTCGTTGCAGTAGACGGTGGGAACGCCGGCACGAGTTCATCGACTTTCTTTTGTATGTCTGCGGCGGCCTGCGAAGCATTCATTCGAGCAACGTGAGTGCAGGAGAGAAAAGGACATAGGATTGTTCGCACCTTCATGAGTGATTCTATTTGCGTTTTGACACTTTCCACGGTTGCGAGTTTAAGCTTGCTATGCTTCAGGAGCTCTTCCTTTTGAGCTGTGAGTTCTTTTCTTTTTTGATCGAGTCTGATGTTGTTAATGATGAGATGCGAAGATCTATATGGTATAATTTTGTATCGAACGTGCCTCTGCCTTTCGACAAGTTCAAAGCTAAGGCGATTAAGCATGAGCTGATGCGTATTATGCAGCACGTCATCTGAACGCGCTTCAGGAGGTGCCAGAGTTTTGAACTCTGGCAGGGAGTACAAGGGCACGTCCTGATAAATGGAACTGTAAGAACGGTCAGTAGAGATTGCAGGAACGGATAAAGAATAACAAACGCGAATTGGCGACACTTGTCTATTTCCCTCTCGAGGTGACGCTTTTCATAGAGTAAATTCTGGAGGCCAAGATAGGTCTGGTCCATGTCATGGCGAGCATCTGTGGTTGCTTGCTTGCATGCTCTTGTTTCAGCATTTGCATTTCTATTGAGGGCTTTGAGACGAGCTACTAGAGTATTGGCACGTATTTGAATAGACGTTGGGTCTACGGTGGCCAGGTCAGAGGAGACTAGCTCTTGAAAGTGCTTTATGGCTAGGTCTTCTGGCATGGCTGATGACTGAAGTAGAGAGCACGTGGTTGATTCGTCAGAAGCGGACCGAAATGAGTCCGTGATGATGAGAGCTGCGCCGTTGAATCAGCTACTATAGACGATTACAGAGATTGCCATCACACTGTGCAAGCACTGTCTCATAGCCTCACGCTGACGAACGCACCCCTCACGGTAATGTAAATTTACAATCTATTCCATCACTACCACGACTTCTCACACTCACGTCAATAAGTTTAAGAACAACAGCTCAAAGCCCCTACATCTATCTTTCTTCAACGCATATTCTCCTTGGTTAACATCATGGCCTCAATGCAACGCACAAGGTCTGGTACAATCCCATCAATGGAGACCACAGGTCACCAATTCAAAGATAACACTCTCATCGTCGGTGAGTCCCCCCTGTCCCCGCCGCCGCTCTCTCCCAATTCACATATCTCCTCATCTAGTCTTTGGTGCCTCCGGTGACCTTGCAAAGAAAAAGGTGGGCCATCTGCTCTTCTATCGTCGTCCTGGATGTTCCTGACCGCCCACATAGACGTACCCAGCTTTGTTTGGTCTCTACCGCAACGGTTATCTCCCTAAGGATGTCCATATCGTCGGCTATGCACGCACAAAGATGGACGAAGAAGAGTATCATAAACGCACCACCAGTTACATCAAGAACCCTCAAAATGACCCCGAAGTCGCTGCTAAAATTCAAGAATTCAAGAAAATCTCCTCCTATGTTTCTGGTGGCTATGATGATAGTCCATCTTTCCAAAATTTGGAAAAACACATCGAGGCCATTGAAAAGAACTACAAAAGCCGCGGTGTCAACCGCCTCTTTTACCTTGCCCTCCCGCCATCCGTGTTCGTTCCTGTTGCAAAACATGTCAAAGAGTGTTGCTACGCTGCTACTGGGACGAACCGCATTATTGTCGAGAAGCCTTTTGGCAAGGATCTCGAATCCTGTCGGGAGCTCCTATCGTCACTCAAGCTGTCATGGAAAGAGGAGGAAACCTACCGCATTGACCACTATCTCGGCAAGGAGATGGTCAAGAATTTGTTGGTCCTCCGTTTCGCCAACGTCGCCATGGGCGCTGCGTGGGACAAGCATTCGGTCAGCAACGTCCAGATCAGTTTCAAGGAGCCCTTTGGCACAGAGGGTCGTGGCGGCTATTTCGACGAATTTGGCATCATCCGTGACATTTTGCAAAACCGTGAGTCTCCTGTAGCTTGTGTGGGAAGGGGCTTCCACGCTGATGCATGTGCGCACTCAGACTTGCTGCAGGTCCTGAGTATCTTGACCATGGAACGACCTGTTTCGTTCGCGTCAGAGGACATTAGGGACGAGAAGGTTATTCGTATGCACTAGAAGTATTTGTCGTCTTCTCACGCTGGCGTCCCTTGTTCTTCCCAGGTCAAAGTGCTTCGTGCCATCCCACCTATCGAGCGGAAGGATGTGCTTCTAGGCCAGTATGTCGGAGCCAATGGGAAGCCAGGTTATCTAGATGACGACACTGTGCCGAAAGATTCTGTCTGCCCAACGTTTGCTGCTACCACGCTCTGGATTAACAACGAACGATGGGAAGGTGTTCCGTTCATCTTGAAGGCAGGAAAGGGTATGTCCCATCTTCAATAAAATAAAATAGCCCCTGACAAATTACGCACTACAGCCTTGAATGAGGCAAAGGTTGAAATTCGCATCCAATTCAGGGACGTGGCGCAGGGAATTTTCAAAGATATTTCACGCAACGAACTCGTTATCCGCATTCAGCCATCGGAGGCCGTTTACCTGAAACTGAACACTAAGACGCCTGGATATGCGTTCCGCGCAATTCCGACTGAAATGGACCTTACATACAAGAGGCGGTTCACGGATACAAAAATCCCGGAGGCATATGAGGCACTCATCCTGGATGCGATCAAAGGGGACCACTCGAACTTTGTCCGAGATGACGAACTGGATGTTGCATGGAAGGTAAGCATGCTGCTGCAAGCCATAGCCAAGGAACGCGATTGATCGCCAATGTACCAGATTTTCACCCCCATTCTGCATTGGATAGATGGGAGCGCAGGAGCGCGCCCTAAGCCCTCACCCTACCCCTATGGTTCTCGGGGACCTAAGGAGCTTGATAGCTTCATTGAGAAGTTGGGCTACAAGCGCGCAGCAGAGGACTAGTGAGTATACACGTGCTCGATTCAGAGGGACTCATCGCTAACTGTGGATGTCCTACAGCAGCTGGCCTCAGACGAACATGTCAAATTTGTGAATGGGCTTGTAGTATTAGAATCATTCTATTTGTTTGTTTGCATGAGGTTCTGGTGCGGGAGCGAGTGTGTATGAAAAGTGATATACTTGACTTGCGTGTGTCTTATGATTCTGGAAATCGGTAGTCATCCATATGCAAAGTTGTGCCGGTTCCGGTCAGGACAGGAGGTGTGTGTGCAAATGAACGTCGTCATTGGAAGGGCCAAAATCGGCGATCTGTTGCAGTATTAGCTGATTAAATCAAGTAACGTTTAAATAGGGCGTGGAAAGTGTAGTTGGGGGAGCATCGTGAATCTCTTGATTGAACGCTTGAATCTAGCTTGGATCTCGCTCCAGTTGCGTACTAAATCGTCCTATTCGCTTGTGCTGCTTGACCTTTACCAGGTTAGAAACTGCCTTTTGCCTTACCGCGGAGAGCTGAGCAAATCTCATACGAATCCTCGAGCTTATTTTATTCTTGCTCATGAACTCTGGTACTCGTAAGTCCATATTTATTCCTCTCAGTCTCTCTGCTCATATAATTCTCGTCAGTCTCGATAGCCCTCCTCCATTGCCCTTTCCCGGTGCAGTCTCAGTAACATATCCCACTGTTATAATGGAACATCCTTCTCCAAATGTTCTTTTGGCTCTCTTACACTGTCCCCTTTGCTCCCCATCTCGTCTCTTCATAGACCCAACCACTCTACGATGCGGTCATACCGTCTGTTCCTCACATGTCACCTCAGATTTATGCCCAGTCCCTAGTTGTTCGTCCACTCCATCAAATTTCACCCCCGTTATTCCAACTGGTTCTCGAGTCGCGTTCTTCCCAGCGACGTCTGAGTCTCATGACCATTCGAGCTCTCCCGAGCCAGGTGAACGAAGAATTGACGTCAGAGTGAGAAAGTTGGTGGAATTGGTAAAGAAGGCCGCAGAGGATGAGGCCGAGCAGCCTGACCTCCTTGTGGAAACTTATTCTGGCTCTGAAGACGATTCCGATGACGAACAGCATGAACCGGTTCGTCTTCCATCGTCCTCGTCATCAGCTGCCCGTCCCGTGACACCCGTCTCTGGCCCGTCGGATTCCATTCATACATCCTCCCCTGCATTGTCGTCTTCCCGACCACGCAAGCGACGTCGACGTCATGCATCCAATTCACATTTGCCAGATTTTCATCCTTCTGACCCTGGGGATGCATCGGTAGCCGAATTTGACAAGAACCTCATAACCGAGTTGGCGTGCGAGATCTGTTTTATGCTGTTTTACCAGCCTGTCACAACGCCTTGTCAACATGTACGTATATACAACTTCTGTTCTGCATGAAAAACCCTGACAACGGTACCACTAGTCTTTTTGCTCCAAATGCTTACAAAGGTCGCTAGATCATAGCATGTTATGTCCGATATGTCGCGTGGAATTGCCTGGCTTCGCTTACTTTCATGAACACCCGCACAACAAAGTTATCCTTGCTCTTCGTCAGTACATTACGTCATAGCTCATGCATTCATCTAATTTCTTGTCAACGTGCAGTGCTCAAAGCATACCCTGAGTCCTATAACACAAGAGGACAAGCAATCGCGACAGAAGAGCGTGACGCGCGTTTAGACACGCCCATTTTCGTTTGCCAATTATCCTTTCCGGGCATGCCAACACTCCTGCATTTCTTCGAACCACGCTACCGGCTTATGCTCAGGCGTTGTCTCGAGGCTCCAACACCAACCTTTGGCATGATAATGCCACCACGTGCAGCACCTGTTGCTGGTCTCGGCGTTGATGCGGGCGCAGATTTTGGTACCATGCTTGAGATCCGCAGTGTCCAGATGCTACCAGACGGGCGAAGCATGGTGGAAACTTGGGGCACGCATCGGTTCAGGATACTCGAACGCGGATCTCTAGATGGCTACATGATCGGAAGAGTGGAACGGATCGACGATTATGAAGACCTTTTTGATGACTGGGAGTCTGAGATCGAGGAAAACGCTGATTCCTCGTCATCCGCATCATCATCGGCTTTCTCTAGTGCCTCGGGCCATGTATCACCATCTCAACATCTTCTTTCACGCATCATGTCGAACCTGTCACAACCTCCATCACCCACCAATCCTCCTCTGAGCACTGCCGCGCTCCTTCAAACCTGCCACACGTTTCTGGAGCAGCTTCGTGCAGGCACTGCGCCGTGGGTGGTTCAGCGTCTAAACCACACATATGGCCCGCAGCCGCCTGACGAGAACCCTGATGCGTTCTCGTTCTGGATGGGAATGGTGCTCCCGATAGACGAGCACGAGAAGGCCAAATTGCTACCCATTAAAAGCGCGCGACTCCGTCTGCGGATGGTTGTGGGCTGGATCGAACAGTTGAATAGTAATTGGTGGGTGCTGCACATTGTTTTACCCCTATTCCGCTCTTGACTGCGACTCGATGGTTAGGTGGTTTTCGAGTGGATGCATTGTCATATAGCCCTGTTCATTCACAACATAATCCCTTATTACACCACGGAATCAACGTGATCACGATGGAGAGGAAATAAATAAAAATGGAGTTTGTTTAATGTGTATCACGTACTCTACCCACGTACCGTATCATCCACACTGATTTTATTTAGTACCACCTGCTGGAGTGTATCCTACCCATGTGCTCTATTTATCCCCATTTTCTCTTCAACTCTTCACTTGGTTACTTCTGCATCGGTTACTGGGATCTGGACTATTAGGTTGATTTTTTCCTATTGAAGTACTTGAAGTACTATATATGCTTGACAGAGCCTCAATACTAGTCTCGACCCCAACCGCCTTATTTTTGGCAAGGATGTAGTGGAAATAAGGCCTGTCCTCTGCAAACAAAATAATCGTGCGTGTAAGGAGCGGGTTACGAAGTGCCTTCAAGTCAGTTGTCACACAGTGTGACTCACACCACACCGGAGTCACGCGGAAGCGTGACACTCTTCCGAACTGCTTATTCCATTGCGCCCGTCAATGCTCAGCGAGCCATGGCGAGCTCAACCCCAGGCTCACCACGGCTGCTCATGCCAACCGTGCGCTCGCCCGCACCTCCGCGCCTACCACAACCACCCCCAAGCCCACCAACACGAAGGCACACCTCGTCAAAATTAATCCGTGCGCGCTCCGGCTCGGCAACTGCCATCATGACAAGTGCGGCATTCAATGCGGGGACAGGGGTGAGCGAAGATTCCGTTGGGGAGCGCTGGATTGGAAGGAAATCTCGTCTTGAAATTGCTGAGAATCGTGTCGAGCTCCAGGGTTACCAGATGTACGCGGTCGAGAAGTGGTTCGTGGCTTGTCTTTGTGTGGAATTTGGCGCGTGTTGACTGACGCATAGGATAGTTGAGCGTGTGCGCCCTGTTACGGTGCTCATTGTGTATACGGGAGACCCTTCCCATAAGGTACGTTCCTGTGTTGTAAATCTGAACTTTAGGGAGTATATATTCATCTCCTTTGCTATGCCTCCAGATTACCGTCACCGTACTTAAGCCTGCTGGACATTTGACGCCCCAGCAGGGAGAGTTAGAACTGACACTCTCTGTTCAACACCTTCGCAAAGATGGGGCCCGACCAAAACAGGTACTTGGCACCTGGGCAGTATACTCGCTTAGTGCTAATGTATGGGCCTTAGACGCCCCTGGGCATTCTGATGGTCACCTCTTTGGCTAACTTTCGGTCTGATTATACAATTGTGCAGATTCCCGATGGCGATTTTCTAGCAGTGCAGGAGCGTTTGTACTGCAACATTAATCTGCTACGAATGGGATGCAGTGGCCGAAGTGCTGTTACGCTCGAAGAACCTAGGTAAGGTTTGGGTACTCGACTTATGTATTCGCTCATCATTTCGTAGCGAGACGACAAAGGACCGGTTCAAATCATTATACCTCATTCCTGACACGCCGTCCACGACCCATCCATTTCGCTCTAAATCTCCTCCGCATTCACGTGCCCAGACTCGGACTTTCTCGCATTCTCCAAATCCCCTTATCATTCCTGACACATTGAATAGCTCTTCTTCGCATGTCCATTCATTGTACACTGGTGCCTCTCCGCAGCATAGTACGTCAAATATTAATGCACAGCAGTCGCAGCGCCACCCGCACTTTGCAGCTACTGTTCTAGAGCTGGTGAAACTGATACAAGCTGCATTGAGCGTGTGTGGAATGTTCCCACTGACTTCCCTACCTATGTTGGATGGTCTACTTTGCGATGTCACCGTAGATGGGTTGCAAAAATGGATGGTGGAAGTAGGAGAGAACTTTCCAGGTGTTGAGGTTAGTGAAATTATTCTCTATTAATGAGCTCCAGCCGAATTAAGTATTTTCAGGCAACCGAACGTATTGCTGACCCGTCTGCAGTTGCCGCACTGCTTTCATTCGTGCTCTCGGGACGAAATAAACTCGCGTCCCTTGCACAAGCAGTGCCGAAGGACCCATTCTTACATCCACACGCATTAATTGCTTGCATTAGTGCATGTGTAGAGGCTCAGCTTTTGGGCATCAGCTCGCATCCCAATAATGGGACGCACTCGTCGCCAGCGCTCTCGCACACAGAGACACCTCTGCTGGTCGCGGTATCAGGCACCTCCTCACCTGGACTGTCAATATCACCGGCAGTCTCTACATACTCGCCATCGCCTTCCATTGGTGCAAGTTGCTCAGTCATTCAACCAGCGCTCCCAACTTACTTAAATCTTCACTTATTCGCTGCACTCACGTCCACCCATGAGGCGAGGCTTAAGCATTCTGACTCACGGCGTGTGCAACGCATCATTTTATCAACTCTTGACCCTACTTCTGAGCCGGACTCTTCTGATGACGAGCGGCGTGGATTGAGCGGACGTGTCAGGGGCTTTGTGGGGCGCGGTGGCGTGGCTGGTGCGGAGGGTATATTGGCACCCGTGGCAGACCTGGGCACATTTGTCAGAGCTGTCGTTGGCCGTGATAAACAGCATGAGAAAGTTGGGTCCAGGGCCGAGAAAAACAAATTGGAAAGAGAGCGTGTCAGGAAGAACGAGAAACCGGACGAAGTGGATGAGAAGGAACGGGTAGCCGGCAGTGTGCGTGCGCTTTGGACCGGTAGAGTGGAGGTAGTGGTTCGTTTGCGGGCCCGTGCAGCGGGCCCCACACAGACACTCCATAGAACCCAGGAGAAGGTACGAGAAAAAGATAAGGATAAGGAACGACTTACGTCAAGTGATGTGGACGATTCTGGCATCGTAAAGAGCGCGGGCGAAGACGATTTCGATCTCACCTTCGGAGGTGCTTGGTCTGGAA
Organism: Auricularia polytricha; assembly: GCA_003316125.1. Lineage (NCBI taxonomy): Eukaryota > Fungi > Basidiomycota > Agaricomycetes > Auriculariales > Auriculariaceae > Auricularia > Auricularia polytricha. The sequence goes on from QFEN01000127.1 coordinate 56,979, forward strand.
AGGTGCAGAAGAAACTGGAGTTCTGGGCCGGGTCGGTGGCTTCTTGGATTCTTCCGCTCCGGGCTGACACCTTCATTATAGCATCAATCGGTCCAAGAGATCGATAGATCTATCATCTCCATTGAGATCTACAGGGCACTCATCGTTGATAGCAGTGCCGTTGTCTGCACAATCATCTTTATCGGGTCACGTGTATGCCGATACAAGCGTTTTGACTGTACCGTCCGTGGTGTTATCCCCGTGAGTACCATCCCTTGTCTGGAAAGATTCGCATTCATTCATGAGAGGTAGGAACAGCGGGGATGACGATGACCTCCTGAGCAGCGGCCAGGTATCACCCATCTGTATGCATACAAGTTACTTATTTGGCTTCACTGTGATCTGATGCATCGATCCTAGCGATCTCAATGACCCACAACCCGTTGATACTTGACCCTTCTGATGCATCCATCACCGCGCAAGGATCCACTTCCAATCTCAACAAGGATGATCCAGAGTACAACCGCCGTGTGAAGTCTTTCCTTGCTCGACATCCCAGACGGCACAGAGACGAGAGTCGCGTGTCTAGCTGGTCGGGTGTAGGAAGTACAGAAGAAAAGAGAAAGTCTGCCGACAAGTCTACTGAAAGAGAGAGCGAGGCGGAGAGTAAAAGGAGAATGTTGAGGCCTGATATCCAGAGGTAGGCTTATGACTAAAGATATATGTGTGCTAATACTCGTGCCAGACGGCATAGTTTTCACAACCTGGATTCTTTCCGAGACCTTCGTATCATTCCTTTCAAATGGATGCGAATTGATGTAGACCTTTGTGGCCACCTATTAGTCATGCGTCGGCGAGAAGAGCATTTGAAATGCATGCTTGGTTGCCTCGAGGTAAGCGTTTATGTTCATGAGTTCCATGGATGCTCGCTCATTTTGACGTGGTCTAGCGTGTATCTTCAAACCTGGCAGTGACTAACACAGCTCTCCAGAAGGATGATAGAGATCATCGTGAATTTCTATCCAATTTATCCAGCCAACTCGAAGACCTGCAACGCGTGGGCGACGCAAGGGACACAGCAAATAACAGTCGTCAGCAAGTCGCAGCTCTCGACTACGAGGCGGGACAGTTCAGACGCCAAGACCTCTGGGAAGCAGCAATTGCGCCTCGAGCAAAAGTGCTCGAGCTCAGGGGTAAAGTTTTTGGATTAGACACCGTTGGCTCAAGAAAGCGACGGCGGATGCAGTGGACGCTTGGTGGCCAGGAGCGGGAGGTCGATGTATGGGGACGGACAGAGAGCGAGGCGGAGGAGGAACGCCGTGCAGGTGCTGGGTTGGGAGATTTGCGGGTGCTTGGTGATGAGACGGATGATGAGATGAGCGAGGCGGGAGAGGAGGAGGAACACAAGGACGCGCTGATGCAGCCAATGTGGCTGCTCAAGTTCCTTACCAGGTGGACCGCAAGGTTGGGGTTCTTGGCGGGTCAAAGTGGGGCGCAGGCGTCACCATCTCAGTCTCACGTGCAGTCCCGCGACAGCAGTGCCCCTGCCACGGATTCTCGGGGTACCAACGGTGCTTCCATGTCACCGTCATTACCTTCATAATATTTTACTTTGACGTTATTTAACGCATGGACTGCTTGAGCAAGGATATATCAAATAATATTTTTATGTACACTAACCCTTGCTACATGTGATCTTAATGGATTATTTATGATTTCCTGACCACCTTGCCTTGCGAACGTTTCAAGGCACGTTTCCGATCACGCTCAATGATCTGATGCGAATGTGGTGAGTAAGAAGTACATAGGACCCGATATGCAAAGACAAACCTTTTTCTGTTCTGCTGCACTCAGGCGTGAGACACGTTCTAGTTCTGCTTTCCGCCTTGCGGCCTTCTTATCCTCAGCCACTTCCTCCTTCTTTTCCTTGACAGCCTCTTCCCGGATTTCCTTGTCTACATCCTCCCGGACCTTTTTCATCTTAGACCGGGTCTCTGGCCGAAGGTTCATCTTCGTTAAACCGTCAATAAATGTAAACATGGCTGAGACAAGTGGAATTGTCTCGGCAGTCTTGTCTGCAGGAGGAACAGCAAGACACAAGATGACGTGTTTCTCACGTTCGGCAGGTGTAAGTGGGACAGCAGGACGTTCACGCGGTTGATCCGTGACGGAGATGGATTTGAAGTATTTGAGATTAATGGGATCCGAAAGGAGCTTGGTAAGTGATAACGTGGGAGTGGCCTTGAACAAATTGTCAGTCACATCGGCCCACTCGGTCATCACGGAGAGCGAAGGTGGAAGTGAGGCATGATCGGCGGTACGGGTGAACGTCTGTGGCGTGTAAGTTTAATATAAATTGACTGTTAGTGTATGAGGCTGACCAAATCCCAGCGTTTGTCCTTGATGCTGGCGAATTCATCCTTTGCAAGGACCGCCCATACGTAATCTGGAATGCTTGCAGCCATCTCCGCGTCGAGTTTAAAGTCGAGCATGAGTTCATCGTATGGATTGTATCTGAGGTCATACATTTGCCAGCCGAAATGATAGAGAAGTTGCAAGGGATCTTGACGTGGACGTAGTGAGAAGACGGTGTGCAGGGACGCAATAGCACGTCGACCAGTGGAGAAATTGAAAAAATCCGTGTACCCATCTGCAATGAGCCCTGAGGCAGTTGTAGCTGAAGAGAATTGGTCTTGAAGGAGTGGGAGGTGAGCATTATACCTGAAAGTGCGTTAAAGATGACCTGGATTGAGGGTAAGACGTAGACGTACCAGGAATTGGCTCTTTTGGAGTTGACATATTTGCCGTAGATAGCTATGGCTACATATGCAAACAATCCGGCTAAGAGATACGCCTGGTTTTGAAAGACTGCGCCATGGAGTGAGCAAGAGTACGTTAAAAAGAACCGTTGACAAGCACGTACGCCCTGGACGAAAAACCAAAAATTTCCATTTAACTTGCCAACCATCATAGTCTGTTGGCTGTACAAAAGGCGGAGGTGTCACAGCACCCAGAATTTTGACGATGAGACTTGCCATGGCTCGCTGGTAGTACTTGTCCTCGGGATGAAGACTTGGTAAACACTTAAGGAATACTTGGGAACTTCGGAAAGAAGTCCGGGGTTCGGTAATTTCCGGAGGACATTCGATCTGGCATCAAGAATGGGCTCAGATCGCAGCAGACAAGGTAGAAGAGGCAAGAAAGTCGTGAGTGCCATCATCCCCTCCCTCTTTTCTTCAGACACTGACAATGGATCCATCAATGCTTGACACAAGATCATTGCTCGATCAATTCCGAGTCGAAATGGATGTAAGTTTAACCAATCCGAAATTCGGTGTTTCTAACTTCATGTGAACAGCCAAGACAAAGCCAGCCAACAGACTATGGGCGTTATGTTGTGCATATTGTCAAGCGTATGACACAGCAGTCGAGCGCTATCGATCAAGCCATGTTACGTCGCGCAATCGGACTTGCATCGTCGTACCTTGTGACTGATACAAGCACCAATTCCGAGCGTGGCATCCAGACATGGTGTACTGGGTTCCATCGCCTCGTTGACATTATGGTTGTGTTACATTCAAGAGGGGAGCTGGAACTTGAGACGGTTAACGAGGCATCGAAAGCGTGTTCTGAATGTTGGAGTGTCGCCGGAACATGGCGGGGAATGGAAGATTGTCGTCAGGGGGTGAAAGAAGTTGCTGCTAAGCTTAAAAAGTTGCTTGATGAGCCTCACAGAAGAACGTATAAAGGATCCAAGGTGTATACCCCAAGCAGTAGTTGACTTGTATGGTACAGCAGGATAACATTAATAGGAGAAATAACCCCTGCAGTAGCACAGCCTGATGTAATAAACCGTATATTGACGATTGTACATATCAGTGCAGTGACATCGACTAGGGCCGTACTGCGGGCCCCCAGAGTTCCTTGTCATGAGTACTCCACCACCTCCAACCTCTCCCTCAACTTCAAAACATCGGCCACGTCGACCAACTCGTCAGATACCTTCCATTCCCAATCAAATTGGTGATCCGCAAGATTCTATTCCTTCAGAGGAGCACTATTTGGCTCTGACACCTCTTCGTGCTCATTACCTGAAGAAATCACTAATACAACTTCAATTCCACAAAGAATTAGATGCTATAACAAACGCACCTGCTGATGGCGTCTCAACCCTTGCATACCTTGGGCCCCCGTTTACACCGCCCCCAACGAGTGCTAAACCTCTTGATTTACCCTTCTTGAAGTACATCTTCCGCCAATTTGTCTTAACATTCCCCCTCCTTGCAGCTGCAGATAAAAGTTTCTATTCAAATAAACTACAAGTCTTTGTTGCATCCGCTCTTGCGAAGAACATATCTCCCACCTCGTTATTTGAGGATGAAGACGACCCCAAGGCTGCTCGCCTCAAATTAATTGCCAAATTGGAGCGGAACTTTGCCCTCTTTTTCAGCGCAGGTACAAAGCTAGTGGAACAAGAGGAGGTTGTCCGGCTAAATCAACATGACCTCGATCGGCTCGAGCAACTCGCTAAGAAGCGGCAGGCACGGTTAGCCAAACATCGCGACGTATTCGAAGTAAATATTGTATGTGTGAGGACTGTCACAGACAAGGGTCGGGTCCGTAGTCGTGTTCACGAGGTTTGCTGGCATAAATCGATTATCAATCATCGTTCTCCTCATTACGTTGTATAGGAATTCATTATCAGGACCCGGCTATCAGAGAATACGGAGGTTTGCGTGTCTCGAAGGTATGGCGACTTTAAAACGCTTGCAGATGAGGTACGACTTTGTGCGCCTCAATCCTTGACAAAGCCCATCACATTTCCTGTGTAGCTGCGCAAATTTCATCCTGAAGAGATTGTTCCTTCCCCGCCAGTCAAAGATCGCACAGTTGTCAATGTTCCCCGCTCGACATCTCCTCCAGATGTCTCCATCATGCCACGGATGCAAAACTCCACCTTCTCAGATGACGGTTCATCTGAGTCGCTCCCGCACTCTCCATCCTCGCAGCAGTTTGGGAATTCGAGACCTCCACCACGGCTCTCCCGGGAAAAGAATAGGCTGACCCTTAGAGCTTACCTGCACTCTCTCATGAGTAATGGGGCAATCGGAAGCTCTCCCGTGCTCAAATCTTTCTTACTCAGCGGACCTACTAGTTTGAGTCCTGAAGAGGTAGAGGATGCTCAGAGAAGAGAAGACGTAGATAGAATTCGTGAAAATGGGAGAAAACGGTTTGCGCACGAAATTGCTGGGCGCGTTGATGGATTACGTGATGCAGTGAAGAGCGTCAAGGGGGATATTATGGGGAAAGGTTTGCCAACTCTAGGAGTTTGTCATCACTAAACTCACAAGTTTATAGATGGTCTTAGTCATATTTTCGCCATCATAAAGGTGACTGCCGACATAAACCAATTACCTCCTAATTACCGGGCTGTGACGGAATGGGGAAGAATAACGTGCGTATATGTTCCTTTCCATGACCAGATAACTGATCGTTTTGGCAGGCTGGCCTCGACGATTTTCCAAATGTTTGTGGCGTCCGATACTGCATCGGAAACATTCGCAAGCATGAAGCGTTTACACGGACTAATGCCTTACTTTTTGCTAAGGGCAGCACTCAAGATAAGCAGTCCAGTTGCCATGATACGCAGTAAGGTGCACATACCTCCTCAGGACTCGTGTATTAATGAAGGCTAGGCGTGGTGGATATCTTTCTAGCGACTCCGTTCGGTGGAAGAAGTCTCCTTCAACGGTAATCCCAAATATAAGTAGTTAGCCAGCCTATTGACGCCTTTCCAGAATGTTCTCCGGTTCCCTCACGGAAGAGGTTAGAGTCATTGAAGAAGATATCGAAGCTGTAAAAGCCAAAGTTGATGACGCTGTCATGTGTGAGAAGCTCCGCCTGTTTGTCAACGCCCCGCGCGAGATCCAGGACACGTATCGAGCGGATGCAGCGCAGGGGAAAATTTCTCTACTTACGGTTGTTCTGCGCTCTGGAGAAGAACCCAGGTTGAATCGTGATCAATTACGCCGAGTGCACCGGGCGCATCTTGCACATGCGGCGTATCTGAGGGAGCGAGAAAATCTCGTGGACTCAGATGATGACGATGGGCCGCGCGATGAGGAGGCATGGCTGTTTGAAGATCTGAAGGTGCTAGTGCAGCTTTACTCCAGATTGAGAGATCGGGAACAGTTAATTGCACTGATATTCGAGGCAAGCCCGTTTGATGAACGGCTAATATCTCCGCTGACGCACTCCCAGGGTGTCACCTCCGAGTTACTCAAGGAGATCATCTCCATTTTCTATGCGCCATTAGCCCAGGTATACAGGGCTGCCAATATTGGAAATTCTGTATCAGATCTGCAGAATTTCATCACCGATTTAATAAAGGTCGTTGAGGCTACGGAAGAAAGTAAGCTCTTCGCACTAATTCTTAACGGGGAAGGTCTAACCATCGAGCGATTAGTGAGTGAAGAGGATCCACAGGCCACTGTGCAAACATTTATTGATCTCGTGGGTCGGCACGAGCAAGCATTTTATTCTTTCGTGCACAAGGTACATGCAAACGGGAAGGGCTTGTTTGAAAGCCTCATGCGGTGGATTGAGCTGTTCCTCACTGTCGTCCGGGAAGGTCTAGGATCACCGGTGTCACTTGAATTCCTACTACCACACGGCGGGCAAGAGCGCATGAACATGATGGACGAGATAGATGAGGTCGCTCGGTATCATTACAAGCTAAAGATCGCACACGAAGAAAAAGTGCGCAGGCGATTCACGCGGGCTCAGGGACATGATGATGCGGACGCCGAAGACGAAGCTACGCAGGCACTGGTACATGGCGTAGTAGGGGAAATTAATTTCGGGGAACTGGTGCAAAGTGATGCTCTCGATCTTGCCGCGGAGGAAACAGATGACGAAAGCGATGAGTATTCAAGTGAGTACGAAACGGACAGTTCGGGGAGTTACGAAGACGCCGAGAGCGAGGAGAGCGAGGAGGAAGGGCCAACTCCAACGCGGTCCCGAATTCAGACAGCTAGGCCATCTCCACATATATCGCCCCCGCAACACCCGCTGACGCCTCCACCCATACAACGACCTCCCCCTTCTATTCGCCAGCGATCTATCTCATTACGGAGTACGAAATCTGCCCATTTCTCCCATCAGTCGAACTGGAAAGATGTCCCTCCGGTCCCACCATTACCGCCATCACTTCATCGTGCGGACAAACCGTTACCCCCACCTCCCCCCGCGCTAACTGCACGTTCCGCGGAAAACCTTCGACACGCAGCAGATCACCCACCGCACAAACCGAAGGGATCCACGAACACCCTCAAGCCTCCTGATCTTGTTTACATTCCGCGGCTGTTGCCATTGTTTGTTGAAGTGGTCAGTGTTGCTTCTGTTCAAGCTTGACTTCAGACTCACTGCTTCCTTGCAGATGCGACCAAACCTACGTAGAAAGGATGCACGATAACGTCGATTTGGGGAAAGCTGTTGTATTCATAAATTATAGGGATTCTACGTAGATCGATATTCTATTGTAAGTTCCGCCGGTAAACGCTGTAGTGGAATAAATGACTCGTTCCAGGATACTTGAAGGCGAAGCCAGATTTGCGCGTGTTCGACACTCTGGATTCGAAGAGCAAGACAGGCAGCTCGAACGCAGAACGACGTCACGTTGTGAGGTTTGCAACGCAAATACCTCACTAAATGCCCCAAACAGAATTCTCAAACCGGT
>QFEN01000127.1:64734-122403 GCA_003316125.1 Auricularia polytricha
AAATGCCCCAAACAGAATTCTCAAACCGGTTGGCGCAAAGAGTTTACCGGATTGCCGGTCAAAGTCTAGAACACACGTAGACGGTGCTAGTCACTTGGTGTAGGTGGCTTTCACAGACAGAGGGATGCACCATCATTCACCTTGGACAAGGAATAATGATCTCAGATCAAGATGGAGGGCACAAAATATCGGCATACTTTTACAAGTCACCGAACTCCTCATCGAACTCTTTCTGCGAGACAGCTCCCTTCCGCAGTTTTTTGGCTAATCGTTCTTCTCGTGCCAGTTCATCCCAATCGTCCTCGCCTCTACTCTCTTCTGGCTTGTCTCTGCTAGTTTGGAGGGCACCTTTTGAGTCGCCACTGCCAGCCGTTTGGCTTTTAAGCCATTGCCTTTTCCTCACCTTTTTTGTCCGGCGCTTGTCTTTGTCTTCCTTATCATCAGCTTGCTGACTCCATGCAGCATTCCGCTTGCGTTTGGCAGCTCGAGTCTCGGAGTCGTGCTTTAGTACCGCTTTCTTCGAACCTTCTTCAACTCGCTTGGCTTCCTGTGCCTTGTCCGCATAAGAGTATGAATCCCACTTCATTCATTAGCATAATCAGTATATGTGATATCCGAGAAATATTGAACATACGTCGAGTTTTTCGTTTTTCCATCTTGACTTATCACGATCTTTCAGTTCGGGCATCCGTGGCAGACGCAGCAGACCGAAGCTTTTGGCAACGCCTATTAAGTCTAGGTCTTTGATTCGGAAGATGTAGGAAGCCTCATGCTTCGAGTATGCACGAACGAAGGAGACAAACGCCATCACAGCCTGTTAAACTGTGAGAATGGTCACACATGTCAGGTTTAGAAGAGGCAGCTACCTTGTCATGCAGCGCGCGATCTGTCATCACTGTTCGTCTGATTTGGGACATGAAGGTATTGACGACATCATCCTCTGTCGAGGGACAATCTGTGTTCAGTGTTGTGCTTCCATCGGCTAGTATGTATGGATGCTGCCTGATTGGAATTTTTCGTACGGACAAGAAATCTTTTGACGCGGCCGTCAGTTCGAAGACGCCAAGCGAGTGCGTATGAAAACAGACCAATATACTCAATTTCTCTTTCTACTAAGAGCACGTATGCCTTCCCACTCCTTCCAGCTCTAGCTGTCCGACCGCAACGATGGGAAAAGGCTTTTGAATCAGATGGAGGGTCAAACTGAATAACAACATCAACATGAGGAATGTCAAGTCCTCGGGCTGCGACGTCCGTAGCAAGAAGCACTGAAGGGGAAGAGATCAAAGACAAAGTTGAAGAAAAGGCTGAGAGAGCACGAGTCCGAGCTGCGGGTGGGAGGTGTCCATGGAGAGAATGTAGTTGGACATTTGATGGTAACAGTGTTGATAAAATCTAAATCCCGATCGGAATTCAGGAGCAAAAGGTCGATGTAAGAGCGCTCACGCGATAAAAATAATCAACACATGCACAAGTTGCGAAGTACACAATGAAGTGTGGTGCGTGATGAGATGACGACTCCTGCTTGATGATACGTGTCAGTTGAACCAGCTTTTCGGACGGGAGACAGTTGATATAGAAGTTTTGAAGTCTGAGCAGAGAGGGAATATAGGTAAGACATGTTACGTAGCACATACACCTTACCCTGCAGGTATTCGCCTTTCCTCGATGACTTGGGTTTCTTGTAAGGTTCCTGACTTCGTTCCCTTTGTTCTCTTTGATTGAACTTTCACAACGATGCGAGCAGGATTTCGTAAGCCAACGCGAACCAATTCAGAAAGAGCATCAGCGTCCGTCATTGTCGCGCTAAAAAGCCCAGTTCTCCTCTGTTTTGGAATATGAGTGATAATGCGAGTAAGAGGAGCTTGAAAGCCTAGGTCCAGCAAACTTTTTAACATTTTCAGCGAATGAGCCCCTACTTCTGTAAATGGGAGAGGCTCACCGGTCTGCCTCATCCAACACCAACACTTCTAACTCCTTGACGCCAACAACAGTTTTCCCTTTTCCTATGAGAAATTCTTCCATACGTCCAGGTGTGCCGATGATGATGTCAGCACCAGTAGACAGAAACCGTTGTATATCCTGAGCTGGGGAAGATTTCTCCGATGAAATAAGTAGAAGGGGTAGAGGAAATCTTGCTCCCGAGTATTCAGCGTCTGCTGGGGGTGGCGGTGATTCTTCTCCACCTTCAGACTCCTTTGATGCGCTATTGTCTGGTTGGGCATTCAAGAAGAGAGAAAATACGGAATGGATCTGAGTCGCAAGCTCTCTTTCGAAGGACTAGAATCAGATATTGAGTAACTTGAGAGTTCTTCACAAACTCACCTCGTAGGACTGATAATCAGTGCACCAACCTCGTTTCTTCTGAGTCTAACATCCCTTCTGATAAGACGCTCGAGGATGGGGATGACAAACGCCAGCGTCTTGCCAGAACCTGTCACAGCCTCAACTACTACGTCTTTATGCTGCATAAACAACGGTATTGTGGAAGCTTGAACGGGCGTCATTTTGGTATGTCCCATCGATTGTATAACGTCCAGACTATAAGACTTTGGTCTTACTACATGAATACTTGAGGTTTAAACGACGGTGAACTCACACCCATGGTGTTAATGGTGTCGGAAGCGAAGACCACGAGCCAGCAAATGCGGCAGATTGCGACATGCTTGGGCAATACGTTCGGATGTGATTTTCGACCCAATGGCTGTAAATCTGTCTAGCTCATTCAACGTTGCTGATAAGTGGTGATATACCAAAAACTTTATTCCATCACTGAAAGGTCACGAGGTCACTGCTACAGTGGCAGTGCTACTCACGTTACAGTCTACCAAGAACTGTAGCACTACTGTACTCAAGTCCGTTCTAAAGACAACCAATGCTACAAGTAGACAACCTCTAGGTATTCGAGATCAATGTAGAAACTCGATTCACTCAGTACGTCCATAAAATCAATGTTGACTAACCCAACTCCGTGTAGTATGCCCCACTGCTTGAATGTTTTTTCCGGGGGGTTGATGACCTTGAGCCCAACGAGCCTGAGGGCGTTAGGGTCGAGTGTACAGGTAGTAGCACCGGCTTTTTCTGAAGTTCTCATCAAGATGAGACCAACCGACCTGCACTGTACTTGTACAATATCGTGTGATCCATCATGGCGAAGCGAATAATTGACGATCCCGAGTGCATAGTGCTGATATTCGGGGCGTGGGATGATCACCTGCAATGCAGTGATATCAAGCTTGATGGTTGGACATAGTGGGCAGTCAAATACGATGCGCTCATACCCATTTCCCAACACCGTTCTCGAACTTGGATGGAGAGGGAGTAACACCAGAGGCGCTCGCAAGCCGAGACTAGTCATGGTCATCTCCAATTGCATTCTACGTGTAGTAGGCAACCCCAAATTTGGATGGCCTACAAAGCTCTGTGGCGACTGAGGAATCGCACGTGAAGTGTGATGTGAGGCAGCGGAGCCTTTCCAGTTGAAGATAGATGGGTCACCGGCCCTCATGATGGCCTCCGTGAGTCTGGAGAATGTACGTTCTCCCCCTTCTCCATATGCGATCTGCATGCTGACATCAAAAATTCCCATCAGAGAATATGCCACGTCTTCCACCCTTGTTGTTGTCCGTCTGGCTGCCCACGTCATCCGTTCATCCACCCTGTGATACGCAGTAGGGTAAAATTCGTGTAGGTCTTCACGGGGAATACCAGTGGCTCTCTGCAAAATCCCAGATATGTCGATCGACTCCCGACTTTTGTCATTTTGATTACCCGTCAGGGGCATCCAGTGCTTGTTGAAGAATTTGATCCTTTGGGGTGCAAGAAGTTCTTGCAATGTCCAGCCTCTCTCCATCCATTCATCGCCCATCACAAGATCCAAGGTCTCACTTTGCGCCAGATGGACGATGCAAATAGTCGAGTTTCTGTACCACCGAAACATGGAGCGGATCGAATCGTCGAGCTCGGTACTGCTGCTCTTGTCGATGCAGCACGTATCTGACCAAGCGAATTCTACGTCGTATTCCTGGGCCTTCTCACAAAACTTCTTCAGCTTCTCGTATCCCAGACCTGTTGCCTTGACATTCTTCATCTCTTCATATGTTGGTTCTCCCTCATCTAGCCATCGGTGAGACAGAATGGCATATTTGACAGTTTGAGAGGGATGATAGTTCCAATCCCTCCCTGGAGGGACAGAGCTCCGAAAGTGCTTCTTCACATCATCACGCCCAACAAACTTCATGTTTGATAGACGTATGAGGCGGATCGGGATATCGTTCATCACATATCGGTCAAAGCTCTTGAGGCTTGGTGGTGGTAACCAATCCATGACAGGTCACTACTAGCTGCATACCATGATGAATTGCTGGGACAAAATAATGTTGGGCACAAACAAATCTCACCTGCGTGCACGTTAATAGATGTTCTGCTGATGCGTCGTTTGCACGAGGTCCCTGCACTCAAACTCAAATATGATCTGCAATGTACCCGAAACACTACCCTGGTGGGCCGATATGATATACGTCCGCAAGGGACTCCCGATGGAATTCCGAACTCCAGAGTGTATGATAGAATGCATGTTGAGTGTTCACATTCTTTAACCGTACGTGGTCGACGGTACATGCACACCGATATCGAAATTATGGCAAGTAGGCTCGTGACCAGCCTGTACCGTATGTCCTACCACGAGTGTCGGCGAAGCGAGGAGTTTGAAATTTAGCAGGTGCCGGTCGTGCCGGTGGTACTACTGTCATTCAGAGTGTATGGCATAGCACGTTAAGTTTTAACCATGCATTCATCACGCGCTGCTCGCATCAGTCACGCGGTGATTCCTATGGTCGACTCCATCGAAAACCTCAACACTCGTTTACCTGAGACAGTTCGTCGTGTGTTCAAATTTTGGCATACGATATCGACGTCCAAATACAAGCGGCACGACCGGCATCTGTCAAATTTCAAACTCCTCGCTTCGGGCCCATCTGCCAAATCAATCCGAGTTCGACCACGTCAAAAAAATATCACCATCCCAAATTGACGCATAGTCAGACTGGTGACGAGTCTAATAGTTGTACATGTATACAAATCTTGCATATATATATTATACAAAACAGGTAGTTTAACATCAAAAAGCGTGCGATGAAATTGTGAATCGCTTGAAGGTATATCTGTCTCGAAGTATGAGTAATGGACAGCAAGATAAGTGAATAGACTCCATACCCAAGGAACGCAAGGTCCTTTTGGGCATCGGCAGAGTCTGCTACAGGGGCTTCAGCTGGTGCCTGGTCAATCTCGTCCGTAGGGAAGTACGACGTATCCGTGATCGAGCGAAGATGCGGCACAAAAGGCGCATCGATCAGGCGTATAGTGTCCCACTCCACGCCATAAAAGAACGGGTGGTTCTTGATTTGTTCTATACCCAATCGCCGATCGGGAGATGTAATGAGTCTGCCGAAGATGTAAGCAAGACTATTCAGCAATCAATGTTGAACATCATACCGCCGGATCAGATCTTCGGCTTCTCGACTTAGATGGACGTCATCTGGGAACACTAGGTGGTATTGCCATTGCATGATCTTTTGATAGGTTTCATGCGTGGATTCGGAGCAGAAGGGAGGGTATCCGACGAGGCATTCGAACATAATTGCACCTAACGACCACCAATCACATTCATTGCCATAACCCTTCTGCTGAAAGATTTCGGGGGCAATGTAATCAGGAGTTCCAACAGTCGAATATGCCTTTATACACAACCAAGTCAGTGCTCGCTGTGGACATGGCAGTGTTCTTACCAAATTCCGGCGATTGGCTTTCCATGTAGCGATCTGGTCTCTGCTTGACATAGTCAGGTGTATGGCATTGACCATGACACTGTTACGGGCTGCGGCAGCCGGTGACTGTACGCCGTTAGAAGAGTCTAGAAGCCGCTGATAATAACTTGAATCGTGCTGCTTGTGAAAACCAGTGGACAGTCCGAAATCAGACAGCTTTATATGTCCATCCTTGTCAATCAGGATGTTGTCCGGCTTGATATCCCTGCAAGAACACGTAAGTCTAACACAACGAAGAAAAGCTATACTGACCTGTGGATGAAGCCGAGCTTATGGACAGTGTCGATGGCAAGTACACATTCCGCAATGTAGAACCGAGTGACGTCCTCGGAGAATGTGTCATATTTAATGAGCATAGTCATGAGGTCCCCACCAGGGAGGAACTCCATGATAAGATACAGCGTCTGTGCGTCCTGGAAGGAGTAAAACAGTTGAACCACCCAAGCGGAGTTGGACTCGGCCAGAATATCGCGCTCGGCGCGGACGTGGGCCAACTACGAATAAAGCTCCAGTCGCCTGCATCTATCACAATGGAGAAAGGCATACCTGGTCTTTTTTCAACATCTCTTCCTTTTTCAATGTCTTCATAGCGTAAATTTTACCGGTATCAGTCTTTTGGACCAGCCTGACCTGCACATAATGAATTATGACACCGTATAGTGCATGACAACCGTATTGACAAGACCACCCACCTCACCAAAAGCACCCTTCCCAATCACCTTGACTGTTCTGAAGTCCTCCAAGCCTAACCGCGTCCGCCGAAGTCGAAGATAAGTAGACTCCTTCTTTCCCAGTTGTTGCAATTGGCGATGTTTCCTGTCTTCGGACGTCATGACATCTGCCTGCAGCTTCCTTTCAAGCTCAACGCGCCTGCGAACCCATCAGAGCCTTCTTCCAAGTCAACCGGCAATTCTCAACGTACCTGGTGTTCCGCTCGATGGCAGCCTCTACAGCAACTTTGTAAAAAAGCTCCAGCTTGAGCTGCGCGGCTTTTGCGCGGTGAACAGCGTCATCCGAGAAACCAGTAGAACTACGCTCAAAAGTGACATAGTCGGCCGGTTTACCTGAGCCTGACGAAGTCGTCGACTGACTGCTCGAGCGTTGCATGACAGTGACTGGGCCCACCGCGTCACCTATCCTCAATTAATGGCTGGGATCAAGTATGTTGATCGACTGGTCAGCTGAGCGTTACAGGAAAAGATTCTAGAATCTAGGTTGTGGTGGTAACTTTTGAGTTGTGCCGATATGATTTCATAAACTGTAGGTGGTGATAAGACAAGGGATTGCATACTATTTGGGCTACACCTGAGGACCGTATGTATATACACAAAGTAAGATATCATAATGGGGGTAGATAATGAGCGTGCAGGACGCCTGAGATCTGAGACCTTGTAGTACACTTGAGTGAATGGCAACGTAAAGATATGGTAAATCACGGGTATCTGTCTTTAAAATCAGTTTCTGAGGCCCATCGAACATGACCCCCTTGGCTTGACTTAGATCGAGGATATCGAGGAAGTGACTGATGAGAAGCCGAATAATCAGGTACATAAGGTGAGTGGAATTGTAAAGCAGGCGTTCCCGGGCTACTTGCAGGCGTAAGTGTTTCATAAGATGACGAAGGTCGAGGGGGCGTTGAAAACCTGTTCTTGGCACCACTTTCACATCACACGCATAAGGTAGGTTTCGGACTCGATCGAAGTTTGGCAACTCACCTGTAGGAGGAGCGTGGCCCTGGATTGACAGCTGACGCTGGATGTAAATAGGATGATACCGCTGAGCTGTACACGCCATCAATCAGATGACCAACATCAAAATGGCAACTGTTATCGCTTACGAGTAGAGTGAAGCAGCATTAACCATTGTTGAGTCAGATGTATGCTCCCAAGGATCGTACATGAGGTTGCAGGAGGTTGCATAAGCAACCGATGGGTTAAAATTCAGTCGGGTGGTGGCAGAGCTTTTTTCTGGAGGCGTCAACTGCTTCGAGTTCGAGGACTCGAGATAAGAGCCATGGGAAATGCGCCGATGCGAAGTCTCTGGGCGTGGCTCAGCGGGGGAATATGATGCAGAGGGACGGTGCTGTCCACGATGAACGGGGGGTGGATTAAAGGAAGTGCGGGTGGGTGGGGATTGTGCCGCAGAACCACTGGCATGGTACATCGAAGATTCGTACGGAGGGCCATCAAGGCAAGGACCTATAACTGTGAAGGGTGGAGGTGGTGAGAGAACCGCTTGATAGTCCTGGGGTTCCGGTTCCTCTTTGAGAGAACCGATTGGGTGGATGGCAGCTGATTTGCTGCGGGAATATTGAGCGTCTGCTGGACTTGGAGGAAGGGGGCGAGCTCCTCGAGGAGTACGCTTCTGTATGCGAAGCGGTTGCACTGAGGTCTGGAACAAATCCTGTTTCTTCTTCTGCTCCTCTAGTTCCTTGGAATCTTTGCTATCATCCTCGACGTGCTCTTCCTCGATATTGTGGATGGGAATCTTGGATAAGAGCAGCTCTTGGAGTTTCTTCTCAACTATCTTCCGGTCCTGCTGGGAGAGCTCGTATGAAGGCGGTGGTGGGTTACAAGAATCACTCATTGTGAAACACGTTTGGTGCTCTAATGAGGGACGGCAAGGACATCGAACAGACTCGAAGATGGGTGTTTCGTTAAGAGCAGTGACAAACGCCCAGATGCCAACGAAGAGGTGTTACCAGCTATGTAGCACAGCAACTTCGCCCTGACATATGTCACATTTCGCTTCTATCCGATTCCGACGTGCGAACTCCCGGAGGTACTACTCAAAGTAGAGGGATGAGTGTCACAGGTATAACTGCGAACTTGGCGGCGCGAGGATCTCCGAAGAACTCACTAGATGTGATCCATGAAGCCCTACATGATCACACTCATTTTCTGGCTTGAATCACATCAAACCCGCATCGGGAGTTGTAAAGCAGTGAGTTGCCAAGCCTACTTATATTGAAAGAGCATGGATCCAGCACTTCAAAAGGAACCACATAACAATTCAAAAACTACAAGCCCTCACTGAGCAATACTCTGCAATACTTCTACTGTAAAAGTTATTAGATGAGCTTTCGCGGATGCGGGAAATAGTAATATCCGAGCGAAATTAATCTCACCAGCTGCGTTCTTTGATGCCCACAGGATGCTGAACAGCGGTAATACATACTTATAGGTGTAGTTCACGTGCACCACACATGGGCGCAGTAGAACACCTATAGCTCAATACCCTCTAGGTTCGTGCCCTTGGCCCAGCGTCACATGTTGACACCTGCTGACTCAAAATGAAACTCACCAGCTTGGGTAAGCGTAAATATACATCCGTTCCTTCATAAAGTCAACACGAGGCCCGAAGACGACGGACAGAGCTTACTCACCCCAACCATCCAGGGACACCAGCTCCAGAGTGCCTCCAAAATACCTATAAAGTTGCTCAGTTGATGTTATGAGGGCACGGGCAAATACTACGTACGTTGTAAATATGTTGCTCATAGGCAAGCCCAGCCCAATTCTCGGATGTGGCGCGATGCCAGCCTCGCGTTCAGGGTCTTTATTGTTTGAGTTCACATTCGACTGTTCTGTCCGCCATGGGCGTATTTGCTCCGCCACAGTCGCTTTGACGCCTCTCGAGCTGGCAGAGCGTAGTGCGCCTAGCCGCGTGTCATCCATGCGTGTTGCATTGCGGATGTGGGAGAAAGAGAAGAGATCGGAGGGTGACTTTATGCGAGCTGATGAGAGACCACCACCTATAAAGATCGATCTTAAATTTACCTATAGACGAGCCAGGAGCCTAGAAGGTGCTTACCTTGATCAGATATTCTCACTCCAACGTCGTTCTCGCCGGCAACGATGGTGGCACGTATAGGAGGAAGGGTAGATGAATTCCCGTGATTGAGTCCAGTAGCCGTCATCGCCTATAACGTCGTGAGCCAATCACTCATTAAGATGTGATCGGGAAACATGCACGTTTTTGAGAAGTTCAAATATAATGTACCTAGAGAATGAGGCGTGGGTGAGATTAAACACGGTGTGAATGAAAGGATTTACTCGAGGTGTTCACGTATGTAGGCAAACTTAGTGTCGACGTGACCGTCAACGATGACTTCCGACCACCCACGATTCGGCACGCTCTCCCCGGTTTCATCTTCTACACCATGTAGCCTGCCACGCAAGAGCGTGACACACTTGTCAATGGAATGCTTGAGGTTGAGTGCCGTGTAAATGATGCCGACATGTGGGTCTTCGGGGAGGCTTAGGCTGTTGGTTCCAAGGGACTTCGAGAGCGCAAGGTGATGTTCAGCGAGAACACGCCTCGAGATTCGGGATACGAGCATGCGTCTCATAAATGCATCCAGGGAATCTGGTGGAAGGTGTGGAGATGACAGGGAGAGTCCCAGCGACAGACTTGGTATGACGGGTGCACTGGCATATTAGTAGTTAGAACGAGGGGCACGGCTGATCAAAGATGGTGTATTACTGCTCGTCCAGGATACTCTCGAGGAACTCACAAAAGGCTCCATTCTCTTCCAGGGTGGTGACCTGGGGGTAGCGCCGAAACCTTATAAACAAGTCAGAAAATGTGCGTTCTGCACAATCGGGTTACTGACTTCTCAAACGCAGACCAATATAACTGTGTAAAGTTGCCCGAGGTCAGGAACAAGCTATGAAGTAATGTTACTAGAGCAAACCTCGTAGACCTGAGCTACACCCTCCTGAGTTACCACTACATACGGAAGGGCTTGCAAGTCCCTCAGCCTGTGTGCAATGCGGACAGGCAGCTCGGTGCGGACATAATTAGCGCTCTATAACAAATGAGATTGAACATTAGCGTTAACATTATGCTCCTTCAAGCACTCACCTTTATCAGTTTCTCCTCGTCCATAGACCGCCCAAAGAACACCTATTACGCCGTGAGTATGTCTATAAATGTTTTTACAAAAGGAGTTTCACGAGCTGTCGGAGGCTCAGCCTGTGTGCTTCCTTTGAAGCATAGAGCTCTAGCTGGCGGTTTTGATAAAAGTGGAGCGCGGTTGACTGGGGCTGGACCTGACTTGAAGAGTGCCTTGCCAAGTTTCGGGCGCGAGCGCATGCGTGCCAGTTATTTCGAAACCGCCATGACATGGTCGAATGGAAGATAATGATGGTTCAAACGTTCATGAGGCAGTAGGCTGTTTAGTACTAGTGATACGAGTCAAATCACTGAATTCGAAAAGTCATCCCACTGGCAGGAGTTTACTATAAACGCCAAAACGGTCGACAGGTAGCGTAAACTACTCTCTGAAGGCAGGCAGTCGTAGCTACAAAATGCCCTCTGATTTTAATGCGCCAATAATCAAGAAAGCCGATCTACGGTCTCTATTGACTCCTATCCAATCTCCCTTCTTCTCAGAGGCCAATCCTTCATCACCAAAGACATATATATCATCTGAATTTTCTTCTGACTCTGCTTTCTCCTGTGATAACTGTCTTTCCTCTTCCTCACGATCCCAAAGTACCTCTTCCCACTGAGAGTCGCTGATGGTTACTGCCACTGTTTTAGCTTCTCGAATATTTGGGAGCACAGATGTGAGAAGGTTAGATAAAAGCTCTGAGGTGCCATCTGCAGTTTGAGAGTGAAGAACCGGTAACGGGAGATACTCGGCCTGTGCGTCATTAGATTAAATATGACACCTACGAAGTTTGATTGCTCACCTCAAGAAGCATGCCTTTGACGGCACCACCAGCAAGTACTACATTACCAACACGGACGAGCCAATCATTGCCAATAGCGAAAACAAAACCCTCCACAGAGAGTTGCTGACCACCCTGACTTCTTTGTGCACCAGGAACTGTTTGTCTGACGGGGATCCAGCGTGCTCTCAGCTGATGCAGAACTTGTTCTAATGCGCCGGGCGGACGCAGTGTGAGGAAAGTAGTTCGGTAGTGTGGTGGGACTGGGAAAACGGTAGTCTGTGAGTTCTGAACACTCATTACTATGTCTGCACGAGTGGGTGCGGCAGGATCCTCGAGAAGGACGAAGACATTCTCATTCATCGTCAAAGTGCACATGGAGCGCTCTGAGTGGACTTGAAGGCCGGGTATTGAGCCCAGTGTCGAGCGGTAGGATTTCACGCTCAAGAACCACCTTCCTCGAAGCTGACCCTACGAGCGGCATCAACGAACCGGGATGAGGATTGAGTTTTCGTTGCGACGAACATGGTGATTTCGCATAATATTTTCACGGATGAGTTCGAGACCTGTGCTTGGTGCATTGATCCATCGAGCAAGCCTAGTTGTGCATCATATTAGCCATGATCAAACTGAAGCTGAAGCGGCTTGCCCTGTGAATCCCATGAAACAAAAACGTTGGTCAAAGGTGAGGCCGGCACAGCCCGTGACACCATCCACTTGTGACCACAAGACGCGTGACAAGACGCGTTAGAGTCAAAACATAGGCTACTCTATTACTTACTCCTGATCTCAATCGTCTATCATCACAAATGCCTAAACGCAAGGCGCCTGAGGACATCGACGCTCACACAGAGGCTTCTCCTCCCAAGCGTGCTACTAGAGCCAGCGCTCGACAGAACGGTCCTGGACTAGCTGCACCATCAACTCGGTCTATCAACTCTCCACAGAAAGTTTCAAGGCAGAGTAGCAAAAGCTTTCAAGCTGATGCACAGCTGGATGCGCCAGCGCAATCTGCACGCCCTTCACGAACCCGCAGGAAGCGGCCCGCTGCCAGGGAGTCACCCTTTAAGAAGACCGACGCTTCATCACCTTCAGAAAGAATTGGAAAACAGAGCTCTACCTCGATAACAAGTCCTCAAAAACAGGAGGAATCTGGCAATTCCGATGATGCCGATGAGCTGAATCTGCCTCCCCCCAAATTGACAGTCCACTGCGCAACGCCACCGCCTAGATCACACGTTGGACGAATCCTTCTACATTCTGTAGAAATAACGACACCTAGATCATTCCCAAAGCCCATTTTCACAGCCTCACCGGCGCCTAATACACGACAACCCTCTGCTAAGACACCTACCACAACCACAGGTATTGCATATTACGTAGCAGAACTAGCTACCGCATCACCAAGCCGTGCTTCCGCCCTTCAGAACGTTCCACCTCCCCAGACGGCCCCCAGTCGGACTGATCAACTACCGAGTACACCAACTAGGAATAGGCTACAATCGAAGTCTCCCAAGAAAGATCAACCTCCAGCTTCTAGACCCCGGTCACCTACCCGTATTCCTCGTAATCTCCCCCCTCATCTTGGCACATGCCTCCGTCTACAACAGCATGTTATGTTATTGGAACTACAGTATTGTAGCATGGAATGCGATGAAGATGCTAGTCTTGGCCCTACTAACGCAGCAACATCTCAGCAACTAAAGGATCTGCTTGTGGGAACTGTCACTCGTGGGGAGGGCAATAGTTGTTTTGTCCTAGGACCACGCGGCAGTGGAAAGACTGCTGTAAGCTACCCACATCTTTCCGTCTTCTAACTAAATTAAACACAATGCTCTAAGCTTGTGGACCGATCTATCGCGTCTTTGAACCAGACTCCGATTGTTATCAGGCTTTCGGGTCATGCCGAGCTAAATGATCGCCTGGCACTTCGAGAGATCGCGCGACAGCTGTCTCTCCAAACAGGCAAAATGTACTTAGCTGAACTTAATGGTGACGATGACCAAGATGATGACAACAATCCTTTCCTGGATGCTGGCCTAAGCATCGCCATCCCACCCCCATCACATCTCCCTGCGTTGATATCAATCTTAACCACGCTTTCGCGGCCAGTGGTAGTCATTTTAGACGCGTTCGACCTCTTCGCGTTACATGCCCGGCAGGCACTTCTTTACTGTTTACTGGATACCGTGCAAAGCTGTAGAGTCGGTCAAGGAAACAATGGCATTGCAGTCATTGGGGTCACTACGAGGATAGATACAATCAACCTATTGGAAAAGAGGGTCAAGAGCAGGTTCTCTGGGCGAATGTTGCGTACTGCTGCTCCAACAGAGCTCTCATTTTGGATGAAGTTTATAGAACGAGTATTTCGGGCCGAAATTGAAACCTCCGAGGAAGAGTGGAAGCCGTTATGGACCCTGGCCATCGACAACTTTATCGCAGATCGGAAAGTACTCGAACTAATCCAAGAGACTGTTGCTGTTGCTCGCGATATCAGGGTACTTCAACGAATCTTGGTGCGATGCCTGGCTGGCTGGTTTGGGAGCTTTTCTGACCATTGAACAGGTTGGCGTTGTCGCTGCACTATCCCCTTCGTCTCCGTTTCCGACTTGTGCGCAGCTCTTATCCGCAGTACATGCACAGCGTATACGTGATCCATTCCCTCACTTAAGCAGTGCGTAGATTAGCCACCCCTGACATGGACGTATCAGCTGACACCTACCAGCATTGCCGTATCCCTCGATCTGTCTTCTTATAGCTGCCGTGCATGCTCATACTGCTGGCCATGATGCCATCACTTTCGAGATGCTTTATGACGCCTTCCGTGAACAATATCGCGCTTCGGCAGCCGCCCCGATCCAGGTTGCAGGAGGAAGTATCGGCATATCGCGATGTACTCGGGAAGTTCTGATGAGGGTGTGTCAAGAAGCCTTATCGACTTATTTTTAGCCGCTGAAGTCTAACACAATTTAGGGGTTCGAGCACCTGATTGGCGAAAAAATATTCATATGCGTAACCGCATCATCTACGAGCATCGCTCCAGGATTCACTCGATATCGATGTGCTCTTAACTGGGATGATGTCAAAAGGGCAGTTGACAAGATGGGTAAAACGAGCTTGAAAAAGTGGCTCACAAAAGCGAATTAAGTTTGTGACGTGGCTGCTATGCTCTTGTTCAACATTTAGAGTATGGATCAATCAAGGTTCAATGGTATATTCTCCAAGCTATATGTATCCTAGCGTGTATTGTATAATCGAGATTGTTTGTCCATGAAATTGAAAAATGCCTTGTATGGCTATACAGGTTGTTTGATTTCAAGTATCAAGTACAGGTTATTTGACACGCGGGATAACTCTTTCGCCAGAACTAGTAGAACTAGTAGTTCTGTTCGTAAACAGTCTCGGAGAAAGTTTTGTTAATCTGCTCCTTAGCTGCAAGTAACTTGACATCAAAATGGATAACGAAAGTAGCAAATAAAATGCATACCATGCTCGTGCGCTTTCTTCTTCTGGTGGTCGGACCACGCATCAGCCTGTTCCCGTGTTTAGTTAGAGCGTCTAATCTAGTAAATGAATACATACACCCTTGGTCTCGACCACGCGGTCAAGTGCAGCCCCGGCGAAACCAGCGCTACGCACTACGTGAACAATACGAAACATATCCGTCGAGGACGACCTACAAGAGCTCCTTGGCCAGAGCATGGTCATCGGGCTTGCCATTCTTGGCACAATGATCTTCGTAAGCCTTTGCAGCCTGAAATCTAACATGAGAAGTATCCATGGTAGACAAATACTAAGCTTACTAACCTCGAACGCGACGGCGCCGCCAAGGAGTTCGTGACTCAAGCTAGCTTTGTGAGGTGCATCCGAGTCGTAGAACTGTAGATTGGCATTATTGAAGATACGATGTCTGTGGAGTTAGGGAGAGATCTACCTCTTCGGATTGTGAGCTGCTGAAGACGTCGAGGAAACCCATGATGGTAAGTAGGAATAAGTGAGTGATGCAGAAGGGAGGACCATAACTTGGGTTTATATACCTTTGAATCGTTCTGTCAACCCAAAAGCGGAGTATGTGATGGGCGGTGTCAGATCAGGATCACATGTACGTCTGGAGGACGACAATAGCACTCCGGTTGATGGATAGTACCTTGGCAATGGTCTATGCCCGGGAGATCTTATCTCCAGCAATCATTAATCAGATTCCAGAGCACTAGGAGAATTGCGCGATCAGAGGGATCCGGAATAAAACTGCCTTAATGGCGATTCTGCATTCCCTATAGCCGGTTGTGTCCATAAGACAAGATACGAAAAGATAGGCGACCACTGCCGACCCAATCAAGGCTTTCCGTCACCTTGTAATGTAGAAAGCCCCCTGTGCTGCGGGCGGAGACCATAAACTTCCTCACGTAATTGGAGTAGAAACTGTTGCGGTCGTTGAGGGGGCTATGGCAGCGAGGGAAAACAGTATGATATTAGTTCCTAGAAATTCCTAGAGGTTCCTAGTATGAGAATAGCGACGATCAAGGCCCGTAACGGCTGGAACATAGTATCGACCAGATGTCAGACGAACGTGTCAGTGTGTTCCTTAACAACTGAAACAAGTACAATCTGGGGTGCACACGTGAAATCAAAGAAGCCTTCACTTAAGTTAAAGCGACCGCTTGGTGGAAAAGTTTAAGAAAAGATTGAACGAAAGATCATTGAGCATTTTTCGGTCGTGCGTTCTCGAAACCATTAATTTTCACGCCATTGGTAGGCACATCCGGCGCATCTGCAACATTTTCAGCCGGGCTAATGCTATGAATAAATGCACCAGTAAAACTTACCTGTAAACTGGAAGCAAATCAGCGCCGACGTAAGAAGTACGCTGAACGCACACGTCGTCATAGGCTCATCTGCAGATCTAATCTGTAGCTGGTAGAAATACGCGCGTGGGTGACCACACTTGTCACAAGCGACTATGGGTCGTGGATCAGGATTCCAACTTCCTACTACATCGTGAAAGAAGGAAGGGGCTGACCAGCAGAAGAATCAGCATCCCGCCAAGTCTCCTCTCCTCCAAGAACATCGTCTACCTCTTTGCGCTTCATTCTCAAGCGTGAAGTCATCTAGACACTACCATTAAAGGACCGTACAATGATTGTAAAGATCCTGATACACACCTGCTTTGAGATCGGAAACTCGTATGCGCACGTATTGCACGCCCATTTATTGCACCCTGTTTCCGAGGATATCACAAGCGCATGTCGGGCAGAACAACATGTAAACTAGATATGCTGTGGTAATTTCGGGCACCCTTCAGTCAGATAAGTTCCAACATTTCGATGGAACAGAACCATTTTGCCTTGGTGACTTCTACAAACAACCGAACATAGAGAACGGAGCAGCTTAGCTGGCGGTCCTCATACTCTTCGCCGTCAGCTCTTACTATGACTTCAGAGGACATCTAATACATGTATCGTTGAACGCCAAGAGCATCGTATTACTCGCACCCTCGAACGACCACTATCAACACGGAGAGACAAAGAAGACAACGACCACGTACAGCAACAGACATGAGAAAGAAGCCTTCTGGAAGCAAATCTCAAGCCGTTACTCTGACCAAGTAATCTCCCTTCCACATTTCAAAACTGTCGTCAGATCTCAACAAATAATGTATCTAAAGCGTAGTCCTCTGCAGCTGTATCTACTCCGCGTTTGCCTCTCCAACAGATTGGCGCTTGAACGGGAACAAGCCGCTGTGACAAAGTACAATTTCATTGTAAATGGGAAATCACGTGTCTACTATCGATGGGAACTTGAACTTAAGGCTACTACCGTGTGTACACGACCTGGACCGTTCGCTGACTCTTTCACACAACTTACCGCCGCTGGTAATAAAAGACTGATGGAAGCGTCAGCGGATTCAGGCTATGTTGACGAATCGTTGGTCCTTTGCGCTGATTTCAGTTCTGCTTTAACGAAACCCTTTGTAGACACATACAAGCTTTCATCAACGCCCTACAGTCGGACGACCTAGATAGACATGATGCTCTATCAACAGCTTCACCCCACACCGTTCCTAGCTCCCCTGTGCTACATAGTTCTCGAGTGAGGAAGGTTTCTGCTCTATCCGATTTCGCTCCAATCAACTTGAAGGTGAAGAGGTACGGAGCTTCATTCCTCGGTTATTGATACTACTGAACGTGTCGTTCTTAGAAAAAGAAAGGGGGATAAGTCTATGGGTAGGAGGCAAGAATGGTCGTTTCTTGTGCTCCGATGGCCACTCCTTGTGAGCATCAATATTCCTATCTCGACCTTGCTCAACATTCATTCATTACCAGTTTTTGATATTTATCCTCATTGCGGCTCAATTTGGGTTCTACATCCTCATTAGACAACTCGTAAATACCAAAGAATGGTTGCTAGCATGCAAGTTTGACATTGACTGTACCGGCACCTTTGGCTCATCCAAATCCCAGGGCGGGGACAGAAGGGTCTTCTGCGAAAGCGTCTTCGTGGGGCACGCACGTATCAAGTGCGTCGCATGTCCTGAATCTTGATATATGTACCAGCCCCTTACTTTCGTCGATAGGAATGGAAGGAAACGGCAGCGATGCTCGACAAATATCTTCTGTTTAATGACTGGAAGAAGATCGATGAGGATGCATTTTATGATTGGAAACTCTTGCGCAAGGTGAAGAAGTTTCCGTACATCAAACACAGTAGCTCAAGAGACACTTGTCAGGTGAAACGGTCGCTGAAGATTTTGAGAGAGAAGAAGGATGTTCGCGGCGTTCTTGGCGTATTAGAGACGTGTATCAGAACCAACTTTGTGGGAATCGAGTCCTCCAGGTGAGTGCATTAAGTTGCACAATCCCACTCCCATTCATGATTCTCTTAGGCTCTATAGTGAGGTAAGCATCCTATCCTTCAAATAGAGCTTGGTCCACAACTTTGACGGACCAGACCTTCCTGGGCACCAAGGACTTGATCGAATGTCAGTTTCTACCAAGATATACCTTGTTCAGTCTAAACCTCCTTTAATAGTGTATCATGCAGAGCTGCAAAGCGCGTTACAATTTGTGAGAGATTCCTCGGAGCTTTCCATTGAAGAGAAGAGGAAATTCTTCAAGAATGCTAGCACTAATCTGGGTACATCTGCCTTGTGTCTCTCTGGTGGCGCATCTTTTGGATATTGTAAGTTGGAGAAAACTACCCCAAGCAATTGACATTTGACACTCTTCTAGACCATTTTGGTGTTGTGAAAGCTTTTTTAGACGCAGGGCTGCTCCCCCGGGTTATTGCTGGAACATCCGCTGGTGGTCTTGTTGCCGCTCTGGTATGCACACGTACAGATGCGGAACTGAAGACTCTTCTTGTTCCGGGACTCGCCCGTAAGTTAACGGCGTGTGAAGACCCCCTTCCTGTATGGATCAAGCGTTTTTGGGCCACCGGCGCAAGATTTGACAGTGCTGCATGGGCTCGTAAAGTTGGTAGTCATTCTCTATCGACGTTTCTTTTTGATCCGATTTTTTTCTAGTGCACGTTCTTCACAAGAGGTTCCATGACCTTTCGAGAAGCCTATGTACGGACTGGGCGGGTCCTCAACATTTCTGTTGTCCCTGCTGATCGCCATGCGTGAGCTCGTCATCTGGGCCTCGAGTCCAAAATCGCTGATATCCGTTTCAGTCCCACGAAGCTCCTAAATTACATGACTGCGCCGGACACGATAATTTGGACGGCCCTACTCGCTTCAGCAGCTGTACCTGGGATTCTCAACCCGGTTGTGCTCATGCAAAAGCTCAACGATGGTCGCATAGTGCCATGGAATTGGGGTAGCAAGTTTAAGGACGGGTCTTTAAGGTAAGCAGGCATGACCTGCCGAGATATTTTCATACGCCTTTGACATCAACCAGGGTTGATATTCCTCTTCAAGCTCTTAAAATGTACTTCAATGGTGAGATTGTTGTTGTTGGACGATCGTGACCGGCTGACTGTGATTCGAGTTACCCATCCGGTTGTGTCGCAAGTAAACCCTCACGTCCATTTGTTCTTCTTTGCGCCTCGTGGGTCGGCAGGAAAACCGGTCGCTCACAGGAAAGGAAAGGGTATGAGATGAACGCCTTGTTTATTAGCTAGTGCTTCACGCATCTACAGGGTGGCGAGGCAATTTTATTCTGTCTGCGGCGGAACACTGGCTCAAACTAGAGCTCACAAAGAATTTTAAGGTAAATACTTATTTAATTGTGCCGATAGATTCTAAGTGAACCACTCCGGCCAGGTGATTCGTGATCTAGAGCTTCTTCCGCAGTTGCTCGGACAGGACTGGTCAAGTGTCTTCCTGCAACGTTTTGATGGGGCTGTCACGTATGTATCAATCATCCGACCATCTGATGACGCTCACACTCGGCTTCAGGATCTGGCCGAGAACGCGAATTTTGGTGCGTAGTTTGCATAGCATTTTTTAAATACGACGCTGATGGCTGATTGAATGATAGGATTGGTTGCATATCTTGAGCGACCCGGACTCGGCCGAGCTTGAACGAATGATGACAGTCGGGCAAGTTGTAACGTGGCCTAAGGTCAGAGCTACTGGCGCTCCGTGACTTTGTTCATACGCTCATTATTGACACCAGTTACATATGATTGAAAATCGGTTTCGCATAGAAAATGAGATTCTCATGGGTCGACAGGCAGTCCGCATGGCAATTGATCGGGTTCGGTCTCGCATAAATCCCGGTGACACCCGGAATTTCGCTGTCAACGGCCAAACGGTCCCCGAGCCCGCTACTAGCACTCGACTTCGTACAAGGTCCGAGTCACCAATACCCGTGGACTCAGACACTGAACGTGCATTCGAAGACAATGGCACGGCTTGGTACTTCCGCCGTGGTCGCCCTACCGCTGGCGCTCCACGAGAATTTGAGACGAGTACACCGTATGAAAACAACTATAACAATGTCACCGACCCTTTACGTTCTCCTGATCTGCGTCGCAAGTGGGCATCTGATCTCCTTGATCGCAACGATAGTGGAGCTGGAAACTCGTCTGCAAGCCCGCGTGCAGCTACGCCAGAACCGCCTGCGGATGATCCAAGGCAAAACGCTTCTAATTCGTCCACATCCTCCAGAAAACTTAGGCCGGAATCGTTGTCAATACCATTCTCGGGTTCTCATAGACCTGACAGACGTAACGGGAGGGGTTTGAGTGTAGATGCATCAGAATTAGCCTGGAGTAGTGAAAGCTCGTCGGAGGATGAGTTGGATCATCCAGAGACCACTCTTCACGTGAGTACCAATCAAGAGACAGTTTCGGACGGAGGAGTAGATTCAGACTGATCCTGTGTCCCTATTACTTGTATATTGTACATCGACTGTATCTATGACTTTCAACATGTATTTCTGCACTCCCCCTCGATGATATTACACAGTACTGTTCGTAGCGCGGAAGGAAAGGAGTCGCTTCAAGCCTTCCGGCGCTTGCCGAAGTTTAACCCACCCCTATTCATTTGTGCAGTATGGCCCACGCAGCAGCAGCAGTCTTGTGTTGATGCGACAACACTGGTGTGTTTCAGAAACATTGACAGCTCACATGAAATATGAGAAGATGACCGACAGGATGGCAAAATTAATGCCTATGACTCGGACGCGTAGCTTGAACGACGACGCGCTTTCTGATAAGCACCTGACAAGAGAGTGAACCCATTATTGACTATCCAGGCTTCAATATTTCGATGCTCTCTTCAATTCTTTACGATAATTCTTTACGATAATATTAGTCCTGCACTGACCGTCTGAGCCGAATATCATAAGTGTGTATAAATACGAACGGTAGAGCTGATCACGGGAAATTGACGCCGGGAATCCTAACGCACGGCACGCCTTTGGCTTCCAACCACATCGATGACCAGCCCACCACCTGACCCGGAGGCTCTTGCAGCAGCAGCTCAACGCCGCAATGTCACGACAGAACAAGTAATTTCTGGTGCTGAACTCCTTCGACAGCACGAGCAGCGGCAGATGTTTCGACGTCTGATAGACCCTGGTATATTTCGGCCTAACTCCCAAGAGGCTGCGATGGCTTCATTGAAGGTGTGCAGTGGATGCATTAATTGTCATACATGATCAACCTATCAATGACGGGCTTCTTGCAAGATATTATCAAAGATCGCTGAGAACCTAATACGAGAGCCTGAAAACCCCAAGTTCCGGCAGTTCAAATCGACAAATGATACAATCAGACGTCGCTTGATTGAAATTAAGGGTGCGCTGGAGTATGCGATCGAGGTGCGTTTGACTGAAGCAGCTCACATACGTACCTATCTGATCTCGAGAGGATAGATGGGATTTCGTCCAGAGGTACGTCTCCCCTGTCAGTGCTGTGCTTCATCGCTTTATCTCGAGTTCCTTGCAGGTAAACGAGTTCCAGCCCCTCTACGTCTGGAATGAGCGCAAAAGCGAAGAATTACGCATTGGCGCTCAGATATTACAAGAGACCATAGAGCTGGCTGAACAAAAATCAGCCAGGTCTCAAAGAAATGCGGCCGAAGCGAAGACTGCGGCTGAGGCTGTCACACGAAACGTACGTGAAGCAATTCGGTACTCTGTTGTCCAGATTTCATCAAATTACAGGTTTTATTAGCTTTCATGGATGACCGCAAAACCAAGATGCTTCGTGACCAACGTGCTCGCCACAATCGCGAAGTTCAAGCCCGTCTTTCTATGAGTGTAGATGGCGAAGGAACTATATCTTCTTCCCCGCCGCCCTCCAATGCAGAAATGCCAGGCAGTGGTCATATCTTATCATCACCTGACCCTGTAGTAGACGAACCTCCCCCGTACCGCGACTGACAGTTTTCAACCTCGGCTGATCTAACATGCTCACATTTACGCAGACCAACGGTCAAGATTATTGTACGAATCGATTAATTTGTAGCAATACTATACATGTACAACGCACGATGAGGTCTAAGGAGTGGTGTTATTTAAGAGACTTGACCTGTCAGTTTTCACGCCCTCGTTTACAGGGGCGAAATCAGGAACAGGAAGCAGTGAGGGCAATGAGAATTGCGTGCCTCTCATGCTGTGATGTCTGGATGAAGCTTTGGATCCAATGGTCAATTTAGATTCCAAGCAAACGTGGAAAATAACATACCAGTCGATTGTTCATATGCTCTAGCCCTCTGCAAAACCAGACTTTGAGCGCCCTGTTGGACAGGCGACCGACTGCGTCCCAAGAGGTCTGACGAATCATGGGGAGATAGCGATGGAATCATAGAGCTGCGTCGATCAAAGGAAGGGAACATAGACCTTGTGGGAGACTTCGCCCTCTCGTTGTGATTGTCTGAGGTCGATGTCAAATTGCGCCCCTGTATTATTGATGATCCAAAGGATCTCACTGCTTGTGACAGGCGTGAAGTAGGTGATGCAGGTGGTGATATGGGAATTGGGAACTCCGAGACAGCTGGCACCCCCGGACTGCTGATGCGGAGAGGGGGAATCGGAGGTGCGTTGTGCAACACGTGTTGTTGTCTCTCTCGCAGCGATAGACTATTCGATGATTGCTGGTTAGATAGGGTCACCGAGCGAGAACGCGGCAGTCGAGGCATTACTTCATGTATTGAAGGCATTCGACGCCGCGGACCATGAGAGGGCTCTTCATGTGGCTTGTCGGGAAGTGCTAGGTCTTGCACATATCCGCTAGGTGTCCAAGTGACTCCATTGACAAAAACCTCAGCATGCAACTGACGGTGTGTTTTCGCCAGCTTTCTCCCAGCCACAGAATGCCTAGGTGACGGTGCCACCTCGGCATGTAGTTTGGCATGCGTCTTCCCGCGTCCTCTCGCAGGTACTGGCATATCAGTCACCTTCTGAAGTGGCTGAGTTACGTTGTTAAATGCAGGGTAAATACTAAAGTGCGGGTAGACAGTAGGGTCTAAAAGCATAATTAAGACAAGCCAGAAAGAGGTGGGCACGCGTGCTTACAGATGTCCAAGACTGGGTACCCGTGATCCATTCTAACAACCGATTTGCCGCTCGCAGTAGGAGCATCAGTTCTCGGGGGAATACCGGGATACAGATCGAAGTAGGGATACACAGGTGGGTCTGCTGCTGATTTAGTAAGAGTTGCATGTGCAGTATACTTGAAAGACGTACAGATAACGAGATGGGGATATGAACTCGCAGTTACAATAGGAATCTTTGATTCTTCCCGGGTCGCTGGTTCTGCCGCACGGGTAGGATACAACTCGAAGTGAGGATACACATGAGGATCTATGTGCTCTGTGAGAAGACGAGTAAGAAAATATAATGTAGCACTTACAAATGACCAGGAAGGGGTACGTGCTACTCGAAACGAAGAGCTTGCCGTTGGTCATGTCTTCCTCCCGAGTCGCTAATTCTGCCGCACGGGTGGGATACAGATTGAAGTGAGGATACACATGAGGATCTAAGTGCTTTGTGAGAAGATGATTGAAAAACGGAATGTAGAACTCACAAACGACAAGGAAGGGGTACAACGAAATGAAGAACTTGCTGTTGATGATGTCTTCCTCCTGACTCGCTGGTTCTGCCGCGCGCGCGGGATACAGATTGAAGTGGGGATACACGGGAGGATCTACATACTCTGTGAGAAGATGACTAAGAAAAACGGAATGTAGAACTCACAAACGACAAGGAAGGGGTATGCCGAAACGAAGGACTTGCTGTTGGTCGTGTCGTCCTCCCGACTCGCTGGTTCTGCCGCACGCGGGGGATATAAATCAAAGTAAGGATACACAGGAGCATCTATGAGCTCCGTGAGAAGGTGAGCAAGAGAAACATAATGTAGAACTCACAAACGACCAGGAAGGGGTAGGTACCACTCGAAACGAAGAGCTTGTTACTGCTCACATCCATCTCCCGACTTGCTGGTTCTGCCGCGCGTGAGGGATATAAATCAAAGTGAGGATACACAGTAGCATCTATGTGCACTGTTAGACGACGAATGAGAAAAAAATAATGCAGAACTCACAAATGACCAGGAAGGGGTACGTGCTACTCGAAGCGAAGAACTTGCTGGTCGTCATGTCCTCACCACCACGGGACGCGTGTATTTGAACACGCGGATACAAGTCGAAGTGAGGATAAGCAGGAGGATCTACGTGAAGCAAAATAAGTATCGACCAATGGCTCATTTCTACTTGAGCCAACTCACAAGGGCAAATGTATGGGTAAGTGCCTGTAAGGTCAACTGATACGCTATCGACAATGATCTGAAATAAGCAAAAGATTCTGAGTGACTAGTCGCCGAATTAAGTCTTCTGTTTTACCTTGGCAGACTCATCTTGTTGCCAACCTCCAGGCCTGATGTTTGGCAAGGCAGGATACAGGTCAAAGTGTGGATATGCCGTGGGATCTAGAACAAAAGTTTCAGTATGTCAGATTTGGGGGGTGAAGGCGAGGTCTCACATAAATCAAATGACGGGTAATACCTATCCAAGACAACTTTCTCGAATTCCGACTTGACATTGACCTGAGATCTGCTTCTAGGGCCTTCACATGTCTTGTTCAGCGTCGGGTATGGCTCAACAAAAGGGTAAACAGAGGGATCTAATGCGCCAGTTAGGGTAACTCGGAGTGAAAAATACTGGGTGACTCACAGATGTTTAACCATGGGTAGCATGATGACAAGCAGACAGTGATTTCAGAGGCATCCTCGACTTTTGTTGGGGGATATACTTTATCCAGGCTCCATGGATAGCCTGCTGGATCTGAGGGAAAATGAGCTCCAAACCAGTAATTATAGCACGCTCGCTCCACATACAGATATCAAGAATGGGATATTGGGGCTGAAGCATCACTCGAACCGGCTGCGCAATCTCGTCTTTCGCCTCCCGCGGTCTGGTCACCTCAGCACTTGCTTGTGGATATGGGTTCACATGAGGATACATGGAAGGATCTAGCGCACGTCAGACCCCGTTCAAGAAACAGCGCAAGACATCTCACAAATAGTCAACCACGGATAGCTACTCGGAAGCAGTACAGACGAAGATATTTCGACATTCGGTGCCGGATAAATGGAATTGAGATTATACGGATAAAGAGGAGGATCTAAAGACGATCAGCACAGAAAGAAGAACGACGCAAACGACTACTCACAAAGATTAAACAGGGGGTAAGCTGGATCAAGTTCTACGATGATAGATTTTTGTATCGGAGAGGCGGGCGGCTTTTCGGGAGAAGAAATAGTTGAGCAGGCAATTGAAGGATATAAGTTAAAATGGGGGTAGACTGCAGGATCTAATGTTCGAGTTGAGCATTACCCTAAAATCCGATCAACGCGACAACTTACAAATTTCAAATATAGGATAACCTCCAGCGCTGCTGAGGCCGCTGTTCGCCTCTGCGTACGCAGGATAAATATCGAAATAAGGATAGGCAGCAGGGTCTATTCAAAAGTGAGGAATTACTCATTAGTCACAAACATTGACAGCTCACAGATGTCTAGACTGGGATATTCAGATTTCAACCCTCCTGATCGACAGAGAGAAATGATTACGGAATTGCGAGGTTGTGCAGCATCAACTTCATGCCACGGTCCAACGTTATACCAGGGCATGTCAGCCCAGGGACTTGGAGAGGTGCTGCGCTCCTTGTCCTTGGAAGCGTGAATATCGAACCAAGGCCATGACCTGATGGCAGGTACGATAGCCCAGGGGCTATAGGAGACCCTAGACTCTGCACTGTCAAGTTCGGACCAAGGCCAAACTTGAACCCATGGCATTCCAGCCCAAGGATTATAAGAAGTAGTCGGTGGAAGTGTTGCCGCCTTCGTAATATCAAACCATGACGACGATGAAGCAGACATACCCGCCCATGGACTGTGTGACTTCAATACGTTGCTAACCTGGAACCATGGCCAGACCTTGTGCCAGGGAGCTCCAGGGGCTGGACTCGCTAAAGCGTCTTCCAGCATTCGGTGAGCAACGTCTGGGGATGGCAAGCGATCGATGCTGGACACATCTGACCCCCGATCGTCAGCAGGCCCCCAGCTAGTGGCCGTTGTGGGGGTCAGGGGTGCGCTCTCGAGCATACGTCTACCAATGTCAGGCGAAGGTAAACGATCGATACTCGACACGTCCGAAAGCCAATCATCATCCGGAGGTCCCCAGCTAGTTGCTGTAATAGGCGTCAATAGCACAGATCCCTGCATGCGACGGTCAAGATGAACAGAGGGAAGACGGTAGGAAGACGATGGAGAACCCAGAGGCGGACTAAGTGGCCCGGCGGATGTGACGGACCAAGCATAATCTGCCAAATTCAGAGGCTCTTGGACTTCTGCCTCCACCTCTCCCTCTAAGGGGTACTCATCCGTAGCCTCGATCGCCCCAGCACCCAATGTAGCATTAGGGACGGGCTGGTAGGACTCTGTCATCGACGCGGGATCCAAGAACGCGCTCGCTCTCCATGAATTGACGCGCCGACGAAGCTCGACTTTCGACGTCTGTGGAGCCGCAGATTGTGGGATAGGAGACAGTTGATGAGCAACATGGTTTGGAGGTGGAGAAGTTGCCTGCGATGCTTTGTATGAAGCCTGAAGCGCAGTAGAGTCTAGCCGGTCGACGAGGGAGAGTTTCTTGGGTACGTGACGGACAGTTGTAGGCCTTGAATTTGACTGAGTAGTCTGATTATCCCAGCGGTCTTCATTCGCGACATGTTCCTCTGCAAACGCAGTCTTACTATCTCCGTGCAGGTGCAGAACAGATGCATGAGACTGCGGAGCAGGAACAATCATGGTGTCGTCACGCAGTGTGCCGGCAAGCCAGGCATCGAACCAGCGAGCTTTATTGAGGTCAATGTCGAATTCTACGCGACCACCAATGGGTAGTTGCTGGGAGCCATTACGCGACTCAATGAGATGTGCCCATAGGTACTGCCAGGCATCGTCAGAGATGCGCGGCATCATGGTGATACCGTTTTCAGTGATATGGTGGTAGAGGCACAAGCCCACGGTACTTGGGAAATTGAACTCCCGTGCGATTGCAGTGAGCTGCCCGTACATCTGATCCCAAAGTTAGAACACTCGTTGCTTGGTAATTAGGACTACCAACCGTAGGGAATAGGGGCATGAGGATCCCTTGAGATAAACGGTGACGAGGTCCCATTGACAGCACGTTGCCTAGTTGACCATGATCCAGGGGAAAGTCTGGTGGAGGAAGAACAACGATCAAGGACTTTGAGCCCCGTGACAAGGTTCGGTCGCGGTTATCTCGCACTCCCGAGTTCTGGTATGACAGGGTGGACGTTCTGCGAGATTGTATTTTAGAACGCTCAGGAAAACCCGAAGCAGAATGCGCCAGCTGTTCCAGCTCTGCGCCGGCGACAAGAGAAGCTGGCGGCAGTTGAGCGCATAAGGACTCTTGATCGGTCTCCGGTGGGCTAAGAGGGAGTGGATGATTATTCCGGAAGGGATGAATAGCTGGCATGGTATGGTACGGGTGGCCAGTAAAGTGAGACATTGTTCTGATGTTCAGAAAAATGAGCGCGACACTGAGCACAAGCTATTGTCACAGGTGGCCGTCTCTGAAGACTGAAGTCAGTCTAGTAGGGTGGAGAAATTGCTGGCTAGCAGCGAAGGGGCCTGCGGGAGAAACGTGAACGAATACGACAGAGAAAACGGGTATAAGTATGCGGCATGCAGCACGAGGCTATGGGAGGAACAGGAGGGTAAGTTCTCAGCGGGACCTGAGTGAACAGCCCGGGATTGGATCACACGAAATACTGTGTAAATTGTCAGGGCGACCGTGTCAATGATTCTAAATGAGCCATTCCTATCCATTAGAACGGTGAGAGTATGTTCACAGAGTAGGTCCGTCTTGGGGTGAATTCATACCATTCTTCCAAATGACTTCCCTCCACTCTGTCCACGGTCAACATGGTAAAGCATGGACCGAGCAAAACTTCCCTGAGCAATTCCTACTAGGGAATTCAGTGCGACATGGCTGTTCCACATCAAAATCAATACCCGGTCGTGATGCAAGTGCCGGTTTGCGTTGACACCGCCACTATGTAGAGCTGAAACGATTATTTCCTTTTATGATTTTGAGCGATAACCTTGCCACTGAACTATAGTAATGGACTCTAGACTAGCACAATTCGCAGCTCTCAACCAGAAGGACAAAGCTCCAGCCTATCTATCTCTGGTTTCAGAGATTCTCGCTCGTCAAGATCAGTCTCTCATAGCTCCTGATCTCCGTACATTAGTGGAAACAGTCGTCCAGGATGTAGGCATCGTCGTCGGAAGACAAGTCCTCTCTGAACTGGTCAGAAATCTCGGTACTGGAAGCATATCAGATCACAATCTGCGTAAACGCGTCGTAGAAGAAACCCTCAACGCGCTTCAGCCACGAATCGTAAGTTATGAAGAGCAGGTGTGTTTGCATTATTGCCCCTGAAGATCAAGTCCGATTAACATATTCTGCAGGTCAACTCTTTACGATTTCAACTCGCAGATTTACTAGAAACGGAAGAAGAATGGAGCGAAGCCGCCCGAGTCCTCATGGGAATCTCTTCTCGGTGAGTCTTACTCACCTCAGTATAGTCCCTATGTGCACCCCTCATCTATGAGCCTGTGGCAGGTCACTACCAGACGAGGAAAAGTTCCGTGTGAATATTCGGATAGTCAGGCTGCTCCTAGAGGACGAGGACTCTGTCCAGGCGGAGACTTACTACAATCGCGCTGCTTCCCTTTCCAATTCGACATCTGATCGAGAGACACAGCTCCAGTTCAAGCTCTGTCAAGCCAGAATCAGTGACTATGCACGCAAGTTCCTCGAAGCTGCAATGCGCTATCACGAGCTGAGCTGGCTTGCCGAGATCGATGAAGAAGAGAGAAAGGAAATGTTGTAGGTCGCATCTAGTGACAATTGCATCCTACTGACAACACTAGGTCGGCTGCAGTGACTTGCGCGGTCCTGGCCCCAGCTGGTCCAAACCGATCGCGCGTGCTTGCTTCACTGTATAGAGATGAGCGTTCGCCCGACCTACCATCATACAACGTCCTGTCCAAAATGTTCCTCGACCACATCCTCCGCCCAGCTGAAATCAGAACATTTGAGGAGCGCCTCCGTCCACATCAATTAGCAAAGATTGCCATTTCTTCCAATGATCAGCTTGCCTCGACTATTGACGATGATGACTCTGTCGAACCGTCGACAAGTACTCGCAGGGGCCCATCAACCGTTCTTGATCGGGCAGTTATGGAACACAACTTACTGGCGAGTTCAAAAATCTACAACAACATCACTTTTAGAGGCCTCGGTGCTCTCTTAGATCTAGCACCAGGAGCCGCAGAGACAATGGCACGAAAAATGATAGAGCAAGGACGTCTGAAAGGGTCGATTGATCAAGTCGATAAGCTCATCTGGTTCGATGCAGCAGGAGAGGAAGATGACGCTCAAGGCAAAGCAGGCGGTCTTGGTGACGTAGAGCAGACAAACGAGGATACTGGTGCTCCGTTCACTAAGCGGTGGGACTTGCAAATTCGCATGACCGCGGCAAATGTATGTCCCAGGAGTCCACTCAGATAGTTCTCAAGCTGATTTGATTGGCAGGTGGAGACGATTGTGCAACACCTGGCTGAGAAGGGTCTTGTTCAACAACCAGCGGTTACAGCATGAAATGGTTGTAATTCTTGTAAACTACGATGTGTAGTCGGTGCCATGCATACAATGTCCAGTACATTATAATCAACCATACCGATGAGACATGCTACACGAGCCCGTTTTCCAGTTTACGACGCTTCTTGGCTCGCTCCCGTTTGGTCTCTAGTTCATGCCATTCACCTTCTAGAGTGGACAGGCTGTTACGAAAGAAGACGGCGTTGAACAACTTGAAAGGCGCCAAAAAACATAACGTACTCAACAGGCAACTCAGGCGGAGGTCGTTCTTCCTTGAAGTAGGGAGCTTCAAGAGCCTCGAGGGCAGTGACTCTCTGCGTCGGATCGTAAGCAAGAAGCTGCTCAGCCAGGTCAAGGGCTGCGGGTGACAACCATCTGAGGAGTAAGTGAGTTCTTCGAGTGTCGCATGCTTGCATCTGCACGAACGCACCGAGAGAATAGTTCACGGAAATGGCCATGAATCACATCCTTTG
The DNA here is from genome assembly GCA_003316125.1 of Auricularia polytricha. Classification (NCBI taxonomy): domain Eukaryota; kingdom Fungi; phylum Basidiomycota; class Agaricomycetes; order Auriculariales; family Auriculariaceae; genus Auricularia; species Auricularia polytricha. The sequence continues at coordinate 95,351 of QFEN01000127.1, forward strand.
GCTTCACCAGCTCATACCACGGCAGCGCGGTGAGCCCTTGCCATCGCTCAGTAGAAGGAGTTCCAAGAATACGGTAAATCACGTCCAACTGATGGATTTCATCATTGCCCTGGAACACTGGTTTCTTGGTGAAAAGCTCTAGCATGATGCAGCTAGACTCCGCTGTCAGTAAGTGGCAGTGCAAAAAGGCACGAGTGAAGCATACCCTGCACTCCACATATCTACTTCCGGCCCATATACCGTAGCACCGAAGAGCAACTCTGGCGGTCGATACCATAGAGTGATGACACGATTGGTATAATCACTTCGCCGGCGTTTCTGGTAAAAGCGCGCCAGACCAAAGTCGGCAAGTTTCAGCTCCCCTCGGTTATTGATAAGAATGTTGGAACCCTTGATGTCGCGGTGGATGACGCCTTTGCGGTGCAGATATGCCAGCCCAGCAAGCATTTGGCTGCACAACGACTTCAGATTGGCCTCCGAAAACGAGAACTGTGTCTGAGACAAAACCCCTGTAAGGTCATGGTCCATGTACTCAAACACCATGTACACAGATCCTTAAAGAAGCCATCAGTATGTTGAGGAGATGATAGATTCAAAAATAGTTACCATTTGATACCATCATCTCGTAAAGGCGGACGACATTCTGATGTCGCAAGGACTGCAGTAGCTTGATCTCCCGCATGGCAGTCACTGGGAAGCCATCCTTTTCTGCTTCCATGCGAATTCGCTTGAGCGCCACGTGGACATTGGTGATAACATTGCGAGCCTTATAGACCTTACCGAATGTCCCTTCGCCAACTTGGGAGACAATGGCATAGAGGTCCCTGCAAGTCGTCGCCGATGGAGAGGATGGCCGTGGCGTACCTTCCGCATCTGGCTCCAGTGTATGCGACTGCTGGGTAGGACTGATGGAAACATCACCTCTGCCTGCCGGTTTTGGTACAAGGGAAGCTTTTAGAGAGTCGTGGACAGCTGAAGGCAGGACCTGCAGAGGCTTGGGAGCCAGAGATGTTTTGGTGACGGGCTCGCGGGTACCAGGGACTTGTTGGAACGGCAGGGGCCGCGAGAGGATACTTCCACGCGAACCTTCATCTCTATTGGGTGCACCTTCATCGCGGGTACGCTTCGCAGGAACTTCTGAATGAACCTTAGGGGATGCGGGGGACTTATGCTGAGGGGTGGGATCAGCTTTATCGTCCTCCTCGTCACGTGGGAAAAACAATTTCACTGCTGAACTGGGCTCCCCAATGGGCCTAAACCCTGCCTTCGAGGTCTTTCGGATCCTGGGAGAATCAACATCAGCCCAGCCGGATGCGGATGGAGGATGGTTGGTGGGAGAATCGCCCAAATGATGTTTCGTAGACGTTCGTGGGACTTTAGATGGAGGAGGCATTTGCTCTGCATCTGGCGAGAAATGTCGACGTCGCTGCAAAATTATCAGCGCCTATCTGGGGTCGCACTGATTATGCTCACATTGCCCTGTTTTCCATTCGTTCTCGTCTTTCCATTGGCCCGCGATTCAGAATCCTTTGAAGTGGAGGGGAGACCACCACGTGGTTGTTGGATGGTGGTTTGTGCTATGGACAGTGATATGTCGTTGATAGAGGTTGCAGTTGGTAGACGGTGCTTGGGTCTGGGCCGGTCATCCACACTACGGCTTGAACTTCTGCTTCTACTCCGGCTTGCAGACGAGGCCGACGAAAGGCTGTGTCGACGCCCTCTACGCATGGTCCAACTACGATCAGATGACCCAGGAGAATATGACTTCCAGCTTTGAGCTTCCCGGCCAGTGCGTCCCCTGTCAATGGGCGTCCGACTGCGCCGCCGGACTGGACTGTAACTATGCTGCTGCGATCTTGGAGACAACGATCTTGAGTGTGAACGACCTCGCGAAGAAATATGAGAGTAGTAAGAATCAGGAGAGCGCGAGCGCGATCGTGTCCCTGCAGGTGACGGTGATCTAGAGGGCAGCGTTTTCGGTTTAACGGGAGAAGTGCGGATAGGTTTGGCAGGCAAGGGATGGAATTCCCGTCTCTGCCAGCTGTAAACACAATGATATGAGAATGCGACAGATAGCACAATATGAACGCAAAGTACTTGTTCAAGTCATCATCGTCATCATGTCGACGCTCTCTCTCCCGTTCCTTATCTCTTTCCTTCTCCATCCGAATGCGATTTTTATTCTGATTTTTCTTGTTTTTATTCTTATTCCCGTTGTTGCGATTGCGATTGTGCTTGCCCCCTTGGTCGGCGGCACGCGGTTGCCATCCGGGGCCAGGCTCCCAGGACCGTTCATCCTTCCTGGATGGATCCTCTGGCATATCCTGCGTGCGAGGATGCCTGTCTCTGCGAGTCTCCCAACCATTGTCTCGCTGTTGAAACTTTCGATTATTACGACGGCGGTTATTGTTGTGGGTGTTGTCATTATTAGGATGGTGATTATCCCCCCGATCATCCTTCACCCGTCTGTCGTCCGGTTGCCAACCGTGGCTACGACCTCTATCGGTATATGACGTAGACGCTCCCCAATTTTGTTGCTCTGGGGACCCTTGACTCGTTGTCCATTCCCTACCAGGCTGGTGGTGCCAGTCATGTTTAGGACGCACGGACCATGAATCATCATCGTGGAGGTCGTAACTGTCTCTGCCGCCACGATGATGAACATCGGACGGACGGGAGTGAAAACGGTCAGGTGCTGAGTCAGGGAGTGAAGAAGGGCCTTCCCAACTCATGCCAAAGGCAGTTCGGGATGCGAAAGGGACGTAGGAATCAGTTTGTTGATGAGAATGCAGACGAGAGCGAGAATAAGCGTCAGACTGGGTGTCTTCAGCCCGTGAGACATGCAGAGGCGGTCCGTCGTCCTCAACGTCGTCAATTTTGCCACGCTTGCGCCTTGATCTGTTGTGAGAAGTGTGCATGGTTAGTTTTCAAAGGTCGGCGTTGAAGCGCTTGAGAGGTGGATGAGACGGGTGGTAGAAGCAAAGACGTGACGTGTTGTTTTGAACGGGCGAAAAAGGACGTCCCCTTGCAGTTGGTGGAAGATAGGCTGAACAGCTCGGCAAAAATGAATGCAAACGAACGCTCAAATCACACAGAGGGGCAGCAGAGGAACGCTAAAAGCAGAAAGACGAGATTAACGTCCACAAAGCGGGAGGCAGCGTGAAAGAGCACAGAGAGCCAAGGGTCAGCAGGAGCCTTTCGGGTGCATGGCGCAACAATTGAACTTACATAACAAGGAGAAAAACAAATCAGCAGAGGTTCGCAGTTATACCATTGACCATAGGTTCAGTTTTGAGAGGACCTGCGGATGCCTTGAAGTGATGAAGTGCTCCAAGTGCTCCGTCCAATTTGTGTGGTGCCACGGCGGCAGTGAGTCAAACAAGAGTGGCCTATATCCACTCCCGAGCATACACGACTCAAACATCAATTCAAAGTGACATCTGAAACGCCAGGACGACGAAAAGCCAGGAAATGAATACTTTTACTTGATAGAGATGCCAATGATATGGCCGTATCTTGAGATGTAGCAATTCCTAGTTCAAGGTTGTATGCTGCCAGTGCAGAACTTGTTATCAACGAGCCACGGCTCGACCCCATGCGTGTGATATGCCACCACGTCCGAAACCAAGATTACTCGTAAGTACTGTATATATACAACAGATATGTCCTTCATTGATTTATGCACTGCGTCAGCTGCGCCTCCGACTGCTCCTCTCCACCGTCTCGGATCCCCCGTAGCGCCTGTTCGTAGTTTAGGACGAGATGCGCGAATTGCAGCTCCGCACTCCCACTCAGACCTGTCCGCGATGCACGTGCATTGTTCTTTTTAATCGTTTCAGCATTGTTCCACCTCGAGAATGATGGTACTCCACGAGCAGGAGCAAACAACTGCGAGGAGTGAGATAGTGTATAAGTGAATGTGTTCGGAATGCGCACCTTAACCGTCGTGTCAATGCCACTGACAGCAACCAGAGGTAAGTGCGGGTGGCTTTCAATCACATTAACCACATGCTGGTCGCCTTCCAGAATGTCGACAAGTTCCCCAGTCGACTTCCGCCAGATGAAGAAGTTGCCATCATCTGACCCTGAAGTTACGAACTCGTCATGAGGCCCTAGAAAATTTACTGGAGATAAGATTCAGCATCAATCAATATATCTACATCGACCAGATCGTACCATCTTTGACTGTTTCGATATTGCAGTGCCCAGTAAACCGCGTACGCGGATAAACCACGGGCACAGCCTGGTGTGCATCTGCGTCTTCGGGGGTGAACATGCGGTCATCGTCATCCTCGTCATCCTCGTCATCGTCATCATCGCCGTCTTCATCATCTTCTTGCGACTCCTCATCAACGTTATCCATTGCATCGATATTGTCTGCTAGTAATGATTCTAGTTGGTCCTCGACGGTCATCTCCACGTCTGGGCCAGTTAAAGGCTCACCATGCGAAGACGGCGACTTTGTCGTGCTGAGCCGTCTCCGCTTCGCATTAGGTGTAAGGATCGAGTGTGGAGCTCGATTGTCCCGTAAATTTTCAGGCTCGTCTCGCGTCGAATAGAGAAACACCCCGTCCGAATTATATGCTATGAAGCGTCGACTGCGTCAATCTTGGCGTCACATCGTCAAGTTAATTGACATACATAACAACACCTGTCCCTTACGTTGAGCCAACCTTCATGATCCCAAGTAAATTAAACAACATACCTCGTGCCCATTCCAGGCAGACATCCGCGCGCCTGTAATATGTTCATAGCCCTTTCTTTCTCCCTTTGCACGTGAACGGCGCCCAAACCTCCTGACACATGTTGTTGCACTGTCTGCATCAGGAGGGACGCCCCATTCTGCACGCAAGTAACGCCCCGCATGCCGGCGGTCGAACAAGTGCGCCTGAGGATCGCGATTGTGAGAAAAGTCCAAGAATAATGAATCCCACAAGGTGGATCAAGGGAAACCACAGACTACAGAGGATTGCCACAAAGCCACATCAACTTCGAATATCAAGAGAAACGGCGTGATAAAACATCAAATGACCAACACGCACGTATGGCGACTCACCGCCCACAACGAACTGATACGGTGTAAGCGGTGAAAGTGCAATCGTTGAGAGCTCGTGTGGAAGCGTCACCAGCGGTGCAGGGCACGCACCCGACGTGCACGAATGTGATGTACGCAGATCGTGTTGACGTACTTGGCCATCCTGAGTGTCCAGTCAATAAATAAAAATGAAATCCAACTAGAACACTTCGCTACCTCGGCTACGGTAAGGAACAGATCAGGGCTGTCCTCGGTGATGATGCGCTTCGTGCGCCCAGTGTGACAGCGCAGCACACGAATGCACGACTCCCGCGTGGTATACTCCATTTCGCTCCCCGTGGGAGACCGTCCCACCGCCTCGCCCACGTCGAATACGCGGACTTGCCGGTCTCCAGAGACGGACGCACTGCCAGTAGAATTGACATGATTTCGAATGTAAACGCAGTTGAGACTTACATCCTTGTGGAAAACGGAAGCATCTGCGCGTTGAAGACATTCTGTGTGTGACCTGTGCTGATTACTGACTGGCACGCGAATGGATACTCTTCCTGACTTGCAGTGTTAGGCGATTTCTCGGTCTCTGTGGTCACACTCGACGAGCGGCTTGAACCAGAGCTACTACTACATGTGTCCGCACCAGTAGAACCTGACGGGTCCATCCTCCAGACACGAATCCTGTTGATGACATTACAAGAACACATCCGAGTCAGTCATCCGGGTTGAGAAATTGAGCACACGCACTTGGTATCGTCCCCACTGGTAATCAGCAACTCTCCATCCTGCGCCCAGCTAACCGCGTTGACGCAGCTACGCAACGTGAGGGTAATAATAAGAACAGGTATGACCTCCGAGACCAGGCCCAGAGAGCAATGCACCATCCAATCGCCAGCCATCGGGATTGGATGATGAACAAGGCCCGTCAAATAAGGTGACGCACCCAGTATGTCCCCAGTCTTCTCCTCCAAGCACGCCCACCCTATCTAGTCTTCCGCTTAGTGCGCGCGCCAGTCGCGCGCGCTTTGCACGGTGCACTGGTGCATATTTTAACGCAGAAGATGTGCGGAGCGACGAAGGTAATCTTAGGTGTAGGTCATCAAGGTTGTTAACGTCAACCATGTTCGTTAGAACTAGATACTTGGATGAGAATTTACCGGCAGAAACGTTAGATATGATGATGTGACCTGGGTGCACATTGCGAATACTCCTGTTATGTCATGTCACCTAATCCAGATCAAGTCTATTGCACAAAAAATCACTGTTCTTTAACGTTTATACGCCATGCAATGCATTATATTAACATATGTATTACAACTCCACAGCAGAGCATCGCAATAACAGGTCATGACGCATGTGGATAACCCAAGCACTAGTACTCATAATTGAAGTGTTTCAAACCGTGCAGAAGTATGCATACGCCACCTCGTGGTATAGATACCAGCTTTGTCAGAGGTATGAGATTCCGTTACGAACCCTCATGCAGCCTTGGCAAACCCAACAGCGTCCTGGCCGAGGTCGTAAACCGTGTAGTATCGGCGGAGGAACACATCACCTGCGGGCACTTATCAAAAGGAAGCTCGTGGCAAATAAATGAATAGATCACGTACCAATAATCCACAATGAACCTCCAGGCAGGTTGATATCCATACCGGTGAAGGACGAAATGCACGTTCCCTGAACTTCCAATATGTAGTCGCTTCCTTTGAGTGGGTAAGGCTTGCCGCCGAAATAGAAGGTTAGGTCGGGAAGGGCTGGGACTTTAGCACAGTCGAGTTGGTATTGGCCGTTCCAGGACCGGGTGGCGCCAATTTGGGTGTTGAGCATTTCGGCGATGTCGGTGGGAAGTGCGATGAGTGAGGTGCCTGTATGCAATCTGGTGAGAAGTTGGAATCGGTCAGATAGAGGGGACCTACCGGTGTCAATAGCAGCGCCTGTCATGTCAAGGTCCAATACGTCGCTTCCAAATGCAACCTTCTCAAGCTCAACTTCCCAGTATGCTTTGCGGCGAAGAGGGACGTAGTCGATTCTACCAGTGTACGCGGTGTGGTCGACACCGCCAAATGTGGCCTCACCACCATCAGCCTCGGAGTCACCAAGGCGGAATGCAAAGACGGGCTCATCGATGAGGCCTTGGTTGATCATGTTGTAGAATGGAGGAGTGATGTGGTTGACAGATATGGTATCGTAGGCGAGGCCGAGAATACCATCGAATCTATTTCACGAGTCAAATGCAGTTCACTAATACTACCAAGGGAAATGTACATACTTGCCAAAGGCAAACGTGAGACCAGGCTCTTTGGTGGCCTCTGCAAAGTCCTGGTTACGGATAGTGATGTCACCGATGGTGAGGGCGTCTGATGAGACGTAGCCTTCCATGGAGCCAGTGCCGTACTGAATAGAGAACTCGGATCCATTGGCTTTGTACGTAGAGGAAGAGCTAGACTCGTATTTGGCGTGAAGGAAGCACGCAATAGATGTGCACTTGGAGCTTGGGACCCAGAGGTTGCTCGAGCTAGGGAAGAGTAAATGTTAAGGGTATGTCAAAAATAAATGAAGGGGAGATTCCCTACCCAGTGTCAAGAATAACCTTGAATGACTGAGGGGGCGTACCGATGAGGATCTCAGTGTAATATTGAGCATTCATGAAGTCTGAGAAATATGAGTACGTCAGTAAGAAAGGATAGGGCAGTTACATACTGGTGAGGGGAACGTCATGTCCACCGTTGATGATCTCCTGGGTCCATAGGAGGTCATCTTCACCGGTGGGTGGACGAATATGACGACCAGCACCGCCAGCACCCATCAAAGGTAGCTGTTGGTAAGGAGCTGCGCCGTACTTCTCCGCGAGGTAGGCTGTCTCTAATGCATGACCAGGGGACGCTTGGGGAAGCTTGTTAAGCTTTAGTTTGTGAACACCAGCTGAAGCAAAAGGAAGGAGGCAGAGGGTTGTGGCGAACGCGGAGAGTAACATTGTTAAAGAGAAAGAGACGAAGGGAATTCGGGTCTTAAATGGGGGCTGACGTCTGTGATCCTTATTTAGTAACTACGCCGGTAATATTTCTCACGGATACTCAGTCAGTAGTCGTCGACACGACAGTCATATGAGTCCATTGACCATCCCACACGACCCATTAACCATCCGACACGACAGTCAGTAGTCCATTAACCATCCCACACGACAGTCAGTAGTCCATTAACCATCCGACACGACAGTCATGAGTCCATTAACCAACGTAGAATGTCTGTTGCTCGCACAAGCAGTGTACGAGTACGGCGCAAATTCTTGGCCGCAAGTCTCAAAACTTGTATCAAAACATCCTATCATCTCTCGCCCAAAGAACTTCTTTTCCATTAATGTCAGCCCGTTTCAACTTTTACTATGTATGGCCTACTCAGTTCATCATGTAGTCTTGTCGCGATATATACGCTCGCCTAATGAATGATGCTCAGCTTGAGTGGTGAGATATTCGTGCTAACCAAAGTCGTGCATGTCCTCATCAATCTCCTCGATATAGCTCTGAGTCTGATGCGAATAATCCACATGGTAAGCTCTAGTCGTGTGCAACTCAAAGATCTTGCTAAAATGTGCATGTAGCCCTTGTAAATCTCAAGCTTGCACAGAAATTCTATAGCGCACGCCTCCTGGAGTTGCGTGACTTGATTGCATCAGAGGAAGTCAAATTCAAGTGAGTACCTCTTGAGGTACAATTTCTGTCACACTAATCCTGCCCAGGACCATCGTTGCAGAAATTCAGGACATCCGGGCTGGCAAATGGGACGATAAGATTCGTGCCAAGCTCTCCGGTATAGAAATCGAGCCCGAGTCACCGCACGATGCTACACAGAGAGAAACATCCGTCGTGCGTATTTTTGGCTGCTTCGTCTTCAGTCTAACCCGATTGTTCAGGAACCCGAGGTCTTGCATGAGATCCAGGAGCAAGAACGTGAACCTACCCCCCAGCCAGAAGAAGAAGCAGAAGCAACAGCCCCTGTGCAGGAACCCGAGAACGTCGAGCTTGAACAAGCCCTTGAACCAGTGCCTGTAGAAACAGAATTCCCTCACCCGCCACAAACAGAGGAACACGAGCCTGAGAATGTCGAGCAGCCAATCGAAGTCGACGAACCTGTAGCCTTAATCCAAGAGCAGGAAATAGAACAGTTTGAATGGGAGCAGCAGCCCACATCCCCAGATGACGAAGCAAGTGAGATAGAAGCGATACTGACGCCTGAAGCCCCAGAGGGATCTGTCGAGGAAGAAGCTAGTGAACAATCGCCCAGACACGAGGACGAGTCACCTATCCATGAGGAAGAGATGCTCGAACGTGAAGAGGAGGAGGAGGAGGAGGAGGAGGAGGAGGAGGAGGACGCATCCCCCGCGCAAGACACAAAACCCTCCCACACTGAACCAGAGCAAGAGACATCCATGGATGTCGATGCAGAGGAGCAGGACTTGTCTGTTGATACTGAGACGAGTTCACAAGGTGCGTTTATACTACATCCATTGGGTTCAACAAAACCACATCGATAGTTCATATTGTATAGCCAAACGCAAGGTGGACGAAGTGGATGACGGCGAAGGCGCCGAAGAACCCGAGAAGAAGCGTTTGCGTGAGGAGAGCTCACCCCCGACACCAGGGGAGGAGGAACCAGGTTTGTGGCCTCATCCAAAAACTGAATATGCTTCACCAACCAAAGAGTACACAGCAACCACACGTCCCAGGCGCGACACAACAAGCAGCGAGCAACGCCCCTCCACACCCCTTCAATCCACACCATCCGGCTCCACATCCCAATCCACCGCCCAAACTCAACCCGTTCCTAACAAACGTTTCCAGGCCGTCATCACCCTTCTACACTCTCAAATCTCTCAACACCGCAACGGTAACATCTTCCACAATCCTATAAAACCAACAGAAGCGCCCGATTACCACGATATCATCAAGCGCCCCATGGACTTGAAAACGATCAAAGCAAGGATCAAAGATGGAATTATCAGGACCTCGAGGGATTTCCAGAGGGATGTATATCTGATGTTTGCGAATGCGATGATGTATAATAGACCAGGGAGTGATATCGCATTGATGGCAGAAGAGGTGGGTATCTTTGATGAAACTTTTTTCGAGGCTGAAACTGTTGTTGGTAGATGATGCTTGAGAGTGAGGGCCATATCAATTCGTTCCGGCAAACAGAAGGCTACTTACGCAACACCCGCGCGTGAACCGGTGTTGGGGAAAGTTCACATGCATACATACTTTCCATTGGAGACGCAACGCTTGTCGCACGCTTTGCTCGGAAAATGTCAAAGTAACTAACCATTGCTACAAGCGAGTATGTTATGTCTAATGTACACGTGCATGTATGCAAAGCAATCTACGTCCACCACAGCAGTCAAACAACGATAGATAAACAGTCATCAAGGCAACATTCGAGAACATTCGATAACCTAGAACCATGGATGATACACCTCGCTCATCCTCATCAACTGTACAGGATTCGTAGCCGTCGAGATCAAGTTGGTAACAGTCTGTACGACTGGTATACCGCCCATATTTGTGGTCGATTGGGCCTGTGCGACAAACCGATCAAAACACATACACGCACACGATTCATAATGTGAACTCACTGTCTCGCGCTCGATTTTACATGCCATAATCTCAGCACGCTTCACCACACCCTCAATGTTAGCCGCACAGCTTGTCCTGAACGACAAATCGAACGTCCACGGATGTCCTTTTCCATGCATCCACGTCATTACCTCGTCCCGAGCGAAGAGACAAAGTTGTTGTTCAAGGCCGTACTGTGTTGTCTATGTCAGTGAGTTAAAGTGAAGGGGAGAGAGAGAGACGCACATCGGGCTCGGTTAGACACCTTCCGATAACCATGATACCTGTCGTCAATAACCCCTCTGTAAACACAGGGCCCAAAAACCTCTGCATATTCGGGGTGAAGCGGAAGGGCACCGCGTCATTAGACGCGAATACAGGCGCTTGACCTGCTAGACCTTGTGTTCCCAGTTAGCACTCGATTCGACTTCCATCGAGATCATAAGCATACCAGGCAACATTTCACTCATCGTCATAAGCCCTGTGGACCGAGAGAGATGGAAGCGCGAGGGCGCGCGGCTGGTGAGGCAGAAGACGAAGGTCATGAAGCTCGTCGCGGCAACTTGGAGGGAAAACTGCTTTCGCATGCGCCAGAGGTCTGCGGGCGTTGCCATGGCACTTGTCATGTACTGGACGCGAGATCATGAGGTACTGACTGCACAGAGAGACAGGATGGCTTACTTTGGTCAGAACATCATCTGGAACAAGTTTAGTGCCAATTTCATCCATGATGTCTTTTCGGAGGGTAAAGTATTCCGCTTTGCTTGGCTGTTGCATTTGTCATCAAAAAGACTGTAGAACAACACTGCGAGTGTACTTACCGCCCGGCCACTTTTCTGCTTGAATTCTAGCAGCACGCTCTTGACTTTCTCACCAGAGACGAGTATAGGGTCCTCACGAGATAAGCCAGCTTCCTCGCAGTGATGGTCGTATATGTCGCCGAGCGTAATGTACGACGAATCGGTCTGCAGGAGGCGAAGACTGGGGCTACAGGAAATAGCAGCTGGAATATGGAACAGTAGATTTCGCTTGCGAGATTCCTTCCTGCGGACCAAGGCACTATAGCAGGCAAGGTCAATAAGCAGAACTTGTGAGTTATAAACAGTCTCACCAATTGAAAGTACGGAACACTTGCGTTAGCCGCTCCTCCCTGCGCCAGTGTCGGCCAGAAGGAAGCTGAACAGAGAATGATGTCCGCGAGTTGTCGTTGCCATGCACTGTGAATCTGCGCCAGCAGTATCCATATGACCGACAGTTCTCGAACTTGGATCCAAATTGCTGAATACGAATGAAGTTCTGATTGCTGTCCTTGTCCTATAGCAAAGTTTAAGGCCAACATTCCTCTTGTGGACTACATCAGGGGAGTAACTCACCTCGGTGTACTGACCCGGAACTTCGATGTCGTCAAATTTGCCGTATTGGAACTCAGTGAGATAGTGGCTAAGGAGGTCGAGAGACTGGATGCGTGGTCGGGAGTCGAGATACTTTTCTTGCCGGTCCCTCCATTGCTGAAGCTTCCGGATGTACTCGTAATGCGTGAGTTTACTCTTGACGAAGTCTTCTTCGTATTCTCGCTACCATGAGGTCAGTTTTGTTCCCGTTCAAGCAGTAAGAACATACCCTAGCCGATCCAGTTAAGTTTGCAGCCATCTTGGAAATGTTTTGTACGGTATGTTGCTGGAGCTGCCCGTCATCCTCCGTGGTATTCGTCCGCATCACATAGTTCTAGAAGTGCATGATTCACGTCTGTCTGGAGTGGCGCATGAATGACTTACCTGCACAGCATCCAGCAAGAGCATGCAGATCAACCGATAAATCTCTTCTTCAGGAGTAGCCTTGAACCTCTGCAAGATCTGATCCACCATAGTCTCCATGCTCAGAATAAGCAGCGGGAAGGCCGTCTTAAGAATCTGAACGACCTCATCGACGTGTTCCCAAGATTGACGAACGACATAAGTCGGCTGGGCGTCAGAAACACCTGGAGCATTTTGGATAGAAGGAGGGACAGTGGCACCTGCGTTTTGTGCAGCGGCAGAAGCTGTCTCTGTGTTGGACTGGGGAGTTTGCTGGGTTTGGGAATGGGTTTGGGAATGCTGAGACTCGATGGCGTCACCAGACGAATTCTCCTTCTTGATGATCTCTGCCTGGACTTCGGCCGTGGCGTCTTGCATCACTTGGTCGCCGTCAGCACGTCTGTTTGCGTTGGCAGTCATTGCACTTTGAGCGCGAGCTGCTGCTGTAGCCATAGCTTGCTTCTTGATGAATGACATATCCTCCTTCGTCGTCCGCAATGGGAAAAATAATGCCTGCAACCAGTATGAGCCTTACGGCGAAAAGCCAGGATTGAGTAGCTAAGTACCTGGGGGAATAACTTGGCAAGGTTCAGCAGGATATACCGCGCTTGCTTGACCTCGCGCTGGCTGATAGAAAGACAAAGCTGCGGGATGAGCGATATCCAATACCAAAACGCTGCCTCGCCCTTGTAAGTGTCGAACGCTCGGGAGATCGTAAATTGCGCGTCGTCTACACTCAACAACCAGAGCACCCTAGTCAGCAGGGGCCGACTCTTTCCATTCTTGTACTGTCCAGCTGCCTGGAGGTAGCAGCTGACAGCATTGGCGGCGTGCGACATTTCACTGGGGAACTCCTTGAACATGCGATCGCTATATCGTCCCCATTCCGCCCATGCTTTGGCTTGAGACATGTCCATCTGGACCGCTTGGCCGAAGGAGTGATTGGCATCGTCGTTCCTCCCACTTCTCGCATGAAACATGCCCTTGAGAGTGAAAAACTCGGCCTTCTGGGGGTTAGAGAAGTACATCAGGTTTGTGTTATTAATGACTTCCAGTCCTGCTTGCAGATCACTGGGTTTCTGGTAGTGGCAGCGCGCTTGCTCCCGTAGTTTGAGGAAAGCTTCCGATATCTCAATATTCGGCAGGGTGTAGATCTTGTTCAATGAACTGAAGCAGACATCGAGAAGATCGTGCTTCCTTGCAACATGGGCAAAACGATTGATGATCCAAGCCGTTTCATGGTACCCACGATAGCCCGAGGTATTGAAGTTGCTTGTCGCAGAATTACCGCTCTGGTTGGTATTGGAAATAAGAGGGATGTACGCCTTGTTAATTGCGTTGAAAACATTCTGCCTCCAAGCAACCAAGTCACTCCATATACTGATGTCGTCTTGCAGGTTAGGAAGGCGCTCTCGCCAAGCTTGTAGAACCATCTTGAGATCCGAAGACTTCTTCTCCAGGTTCTGAGCGGTGGTTGTAAAGAGAGAACCAAAGATCTGGACGGCCTCTTGGAGCTCAACAAACTGCTGGAAGTGTTGTAACAGCGGAACGTGAGCAGCCGACATGTGGAACGGAAGAGCGACCCATTTACGCAGCGACAGCTGCATCGCATCTTCGAGAATCTTCGTGAATTCGGTGTTCTTTTCCAGAGCACCAGGCACCTTCAGAAGAGCAATGAACGCCTCGAAAACTCGCTTTCGCGGAGTCGCGACGTCGGGTAGCTGATTAATCTGTTCTTCAAGGGATTCTTTCTGATCAGCCCAATCTTTCGTGCGCCACGCACTCTCAAGTAGGAGTTCCTGGTTCCCTTCGCTCTTCGCCAAATCATGCAATGTATCCCACTGCTGAAGTTTTTCTGCCGCGAGCATCCAGTGGTCCTCCCAAAGGCAATACTCCACTTCTGAGAATGCGATTTGGCCACTCTTTGCCTTTGTCATCGCCCCTTCATAACAGTTGGAGGCAAACTCCCACATGCCATTCTGTTCGAACGAAATTGCCATGTTCGTCTCAAGGTGGTGGCATCGCCGTCGCCAAAGGCCATAGAACACATCCTCCTCCGTTAGCTCGGCATAAACATCTGCAAGCGAATCGTTAACCGTATCTTTGACAGTGGGATCATCGTCTTTGACGGAGTCCAGAGACGTCTCCAAAATTTCCATCCCAACGTGCCATGCACCGTATGATTTTGCGAGGTATTTCACTAGATAGGGTGGCAGAGTCATAGGAGGCGAGCAGGCGTGAATACCACCCAATAAAGTCTGTATCACATTGGGGCGCAGCTCAAGCTGCTTGGCATGAAAGTCCTTGCTCAGCAGGTTGATCATGTGCAATGTCATGTCCGCCTGTTCTCGACGAGAGAGACACGCCCACGCTGCGGGAAAGACCGATACCCAAGTGTCGTGCGCAACTTGAGGGTCAAGGAATGCCAATCTTTGCATGGCACGAATGACGGACGCTGCATTCTGTCGAGCAACAAAGGGGCCATTTAAGGGCACCATGCTGATCCTCCGCTCCGAAATCAACGGCACCTCGCCGTCAACAGCCCCGAGAAGAAGATGTAGTGCGAGATAAATCCAGTTATGGTCCGCGAGAGGCTCCCAACTCTGGACTCCCAAGATATATGCTAGACGACCCTGAAGAGAACGAGGGATGCTACTGTCGAGAAGGTCCATAAATCGCTCTCTGAGCACAGGATCTCGAGCACGACACCCAAGGAGGAAACACTGTTCGAGTCGAGACGTCAAATCACTCCTGCGCAATGAAGGTTCTGTGTAGATGTCGTGAATGAGCTCCAGGTAGCTGTGGAATAGCGCGTCACTGCGGGTCTCAAAGCCCGCCATTTTCTGCAGCACGCTGACTTTGTCCTTCATTGTTGGATATGCTTCGTTCGTATGAAGGGCCCAGTCCCGCATAACATCAAGGGAAAAGTGACACAGAGTAGGACTCTTGGATTTCTCTGTGAGTGCAGTGAATGCAGCAAAGAATGACTTCCGGTGGTCGCCGAGATGTAGAATGGTAGCTTTGCAGATCTCGATAATAGAGATGATTAGGCGGACACCGTTCTCAAATCCGTTGGTAGTCGGGGTCGAACTGACATGGTCCTTAGCTAGTTTACTGAACAGGCGTAGAAGGGATGCACTGAATGGCTGAATGCGCTCCGCTGTTACTTGCACGACGGATTTGAGCATGAGGAGTATTCCACGGAGAGCAGTTGTGTTCGCCAAACCATCCTCGACTGCTGTGTAGACCCAAGTATGGAAGTCTGACATATCGCCCTGTTTCTCGTCTCGATCAGGCAAAGGGAACAGGCGCAAGAGATATTCAAAGATGGGATGAAGGGCGTCATGTAGACCGGGGTCATCTGTCGTCAGGCCTTTGCGAACCAAGGATTGGAGGATCGTGGCGTTGGCCAAATACCAGACATCATCCTTATCTGCAGCGACAACTTGTAGCACCTTCGCAGCACTGAGGGCTTGGTTAACATGGGGTTCTGAATCAAGCTCTGTCTATACGGTAGCGTTAGCATTTCACAAGCATGAGGTGCGCAATGCAAGTACCTGTTCCAGAGCACGTGAAAAAAAATTCAACTTGACGGTTACATCACTCCAACCTGAAGGCGCAACCATCTTCTGCAACAGAGACAGTGCGCGAGGCAACAGGATAGTCCTGGCCGTTGGCTCTAGAGGGGAGGTTGCAAGGCGAACGAGGAAGCTGACAATACTTTCTCTGAACGGAAGGGGTGTGATCCACGTAGTGGAAGCTCGGGACAACTCTGCATGAGTGTCGGTATCCTGTGACTTCTGTTCCCAATCAAAGACAACCTGGGAGATATCTATGGAGAGGATACGAGATTCACCGGACGCCGTGCCAGAGAGACCAAGTTTGGACAGCGAGTTGACCATGTGCGGGATAAACAGTGCACGGACGGGGTAGAATAAATGTGGTTGGCGGACGAGAAGTTGGTAGATCATGATGATTTGTTGGAATCCATTGCCCTCTTCTGCGAGTAAACGCCGAGTCGTCCTAGCCCACTGAGGATATCCTGCATCGTTGCCACCTGAGCGAGGAAGAGCTGGTGCAAGAATATCCAGCGCTTGCTTGATGAGGAGTTTGCCGTCCGTATGAGGAGGACGAAGAAGACCTGTCCAAGCGCGGAGGATAAATTTCTGCGGGGTATCAAAGGCTTCGAAGAAACGCGCAGCTAGTAAATACGCTGTCTGCTTCACCACTGCATCTTCACTAGTAATATAGTGCCATGCACAGCGGATGATGTCCTTTTTCACATCTTCAACGAGCTCAGGGAAGCGATGTACCAGCACCGTGGTTAAGTGTAGCAACTCAATCATAAACATATCATCGGCACCCGGGAAAGAAGACGTGTCAGTCATGGGTTGCCAGATCACTCGATGAAGAGATGTTATGAAATCCATGTCAAGCATGCCCTCCTTGTCGGGGCTATTTGCTTGAATCAGGATAGTCGGCGTCAGAACAAAACGCAAGAAAAAGGTCTTCTGATTCCACGGATATGAAGTGTCTTCGAACCAGACCACGAAGCGTGACAAGACATTGCGGCGATAGAAGAGATCCTCATTCAGCGCAACGTGGCGATAGAGGAATTGTGTAAGTCGTGTCAGATCCATTGCGATGTCGCGGGTGTAAATCGCAACAATGTCGAAAAGCAAGTCGACGCGAGGTGTTCGCTCCAGCGCTTTCATGAAGATTGACATGATTGAAGATTGTCGGTGAATCGCGTCAGGGACCATAACTTCATCTTGTTCAGGCTGCAGTGGTTCTGAGCGCCATATCCCGAGGAGGACATCGATGATGTATTCGTTATCTGCAAGCCAAGTTGGCTGAAGGTCTGCTAGGTCATCAAAGAGCAGGAGGCCAGGAAGTAGGAGATTCCGATCGCCACTTTTTAAGCAGTGCTCGACTAATGCCTGCGTGCGAGACGCAATCTCACGCTCGAGATTGGGGGCCAGCCTTGCTTGAAGGATGCTTCTCAAAGTTCTGACATGACGAGGGAACTGGAGATAGCGCATAAAGAAGTCCATCGCCTCTCCTGGGTAACGATCTAGATATTTACCAAGGGGCTCGGAGAAGGGACTACGGCCGGAAAAGTGCATCTGAGCTTCCGTCTGGACTATGGCGTTGACGAGATTTTCCAAGAAGATATTCGCTGCGGAAGGGAGAAGATGGAAGATGTTGGCCAATCGGACAAGCTTCGTGACGCCTTCGTTCTCAGCTAAGGGAAGCTTCGAAGATGCTTGTAGCATCTGGGGGTCTGCGACGATGCGGAAATGATCAAGGAGCTTATGTCCGATCTCAACTTTGAAGTAGTTGATCAAAAGCTCCAGTAATCTTGCAAGACCCTCCAAGCCAGAGACCGACAGACGCTTGGGATCTGCAAGGTTCATCAAGATAGGGCGCAAGCCTGTCTGCAAGAGCTCTTTGGGGAGTCGACTTTGGTGTGTTAGAACCATACGAAGTCCTTCGTGCGCAACTTCCTTTACCTCCTGTGAAGGGGAATACAAAGACTTGAAATAGACGCCAGTGACCCTGCATTATATGATGTCAATGACGCCGGACAAATTAAGAATTATGGCTGACCTCTGTCTCGTTTGATGCTGCTTTGAAAAAAAATCCGTCATAGGCATGGATGCAGTAAGGAGCTTGATGCAAGCCACCCGAAGCTTGATAATCTCGAGAGATCCTTGGCGAAGATTTCCACGAGCGAGCTGGACATCATCGGCGTCGGCGAGTCCGAGGGTTTCATGTAACAATCGGAGCAATTCGTCATTCAGCTCCGGAAGAGGTGGATCCAGACTGACACAGTAGCGTACTGCATCAATCATGCCCACTTGAATGGGGAACGATAACGCCCTCAAGGGTTTGGTGTAGATTGCTGTCAGCATGCGATCCCGATGCGGTAAGAGGAGCTCGTGAGCCGACTTCCCAGTGAGCTCGACGAAGACATCGACGCAGATTTGGGCTGCTTGGCGAACCACTGGGTTGGGGTTTGAGAGCTCCGAGAAGAAGATACCGAGGATGTGGACTAGCTTGGCACGAGCGATGACGGGGACATCAGACATGGCATCCATATCCGTGTAGGTAACGCGCAAGACACGTTTGAGGACCTCGATCATGTCGGTGACATCGCGTGGAAGATCAAAAGGGAGATCCTTCAGGATGTGGAGCAAGGTTCGCACAAGTTCAACTTCACCCAGCCATTTTACACCAATATTAGGGAGGCACGTCAAAATCCTGATTCCAATGCATCCTGCACTCTTTCGCACCCATGAATCGTCGAGACAGACGGCACAAAAGCGCGCAGAGATTTGCATCAGCGTCGTGGTGATGTCCTGTGCAGCACCATTCTGCGCGCGCATCACCACCAAGTCATTCAAGATTGATGTGACAAGTTCTTCACCCTTGTGCAGTTCTTCGGTGTTATCACGTGCGAGAGCGCAAGGCAAGGCCTCCAAGTACGAAGAAAGCAAGGGACTGGGATATCGCTTGAGGCCAGCTTCCTTGGTGGCGTTCTTGCGGAGCTCCATTGAAAATACAGCTCGAGATAGCTCACGAATGAACTTGTCTGCGTCGTCTTTCACTTCGGGCATGTGTATCGCGTCAAATATCGCTTCCAGCGATTTGACGAACACCACGGATTCGTCCGGTCCATGGCTATTCTGTGGTACGCGATTGAAAGTTAGTCAAGTATGACCCTATCCAAGATTACTCACATCATGCAGAAGAGTAATGGTACACGTCTCCAAAAACGAGTATGTTTGGGCACGATAGGCAGGTGCAGCCTTGCGCAGGGTTCGAACTGCTAAGTTGATCATCGGAGCCAGCTTCACGTTTTCCATCGAACCGCCGAAAGAAAGAGGAATAGTTGCGGCCTTCGAGAATGGGTTATATTCGAGAGCAGGCTCTTTATACAATAAACGACGATTGCGTCCACCGAGCTTGCCAAGAATACGGATGGTCGTGTGGGCATGATGATGACTAGCAGGTAGTGGCTTTAGGTGACTATGAAGCGCTTCCATGAGTTCTCGAAGAACGGTGTTGAGGGTCGGATCAAGGAAATCCGGCGTCAGATTGTCGATACAAAGCTCAAGGGTACGAAGACCCTGAGAGACAAGCTCAGGAGTCCCACGTAACGCAAGTGCAAGGGGACGCATAAGATATGTGAGATGGGGTAGGAGATGTGTGAGACGCAGGGGTACCGTAAGGCAGAGCTCGACGATCATGTCCCTCGCATACCCTTCGGAAGCATGCAACTGGCGGTTTAAGCTTTCCAACATATCGGGAAGGAGTGGCAGAACCTCTTTGTAGAGAAGTTCGTAGCGGCCCCCTCCTCCGCCGATCGCGCGAAACAAGCCTCTCAAAAGATGGTAGTAGTTGGTTGACTTGGAGGCTTTGGCAGCAAGAGGGAAACAATCCATGATGAGTTTAGCTAAGTGCGCAGCCAGAATGGGTTCATTGGGCACAGGAAAAGATGTGACTGCACCAAATGCCATTTTGAACAGCCGAATGGTGATGACTGCTGTCTGGTCGTCGTATTCCCCAAGAAGTGACAGGCGGTCAATGAGGAAACGAAGGACGATCGCTACCAGTGTAGGCGAGACGTTTTCACGACTGAACAAAATTTGGCAAATTTGTAAGAGTGCAGGTCTCTTGCGAGCTGCTTCGAAAAAGAACTCAATCTTGTGGGTCCAAACCTCTTGGAATACGTGCAAATTGACTTCCAGCAGAACTGCGCTGAACCAGTCCATGGCTTCGGTGGCGTCGCGAGGCTCAGTATCAAAGAGGGCCATACATTTCATGCAACTTTCGAAGAGACGGAGGACCAGTGTGCCTTCGGGAACCGGAGCATCACATTTCTTCAATCCCACCAGGCAAACACGGAAACCATGGAGGAGGGTTCGGAAGAGAAACCGACATTCTATAACCAAAGGCATCAAAGGATAATTCGTGCCCATTAAAAGTACTCTTACCATGAATAACCTCTTCTGGCTTCTCAGTTGCATAGGCAGCACCTGCAACAGGTCGCGTTTTCTCTATCAGGAGAAAGTCGATGCCTTCCCCTTCACCATTCTTGGCTTTTTCTATCCTCTCAAGTGCGTTGTCCAAGACCAGTGTCATCGCCTCGACCTTGTCAACGCAAGTCTCGAACATGGCAGTCAGTACCCGTGAGGCACCTTGAGGGGTGTCCTTCGTTGTAATATTCTCGATCAGACCGAACATCATCTTGGAGAACAACGTATGCAAGTTATGACTGAGGTACGGATTATGAATCAACGCGGAATACAGCTTCGCCACACGCGCGAGCTGATTCGCCGAGAGGTCGCCTCGGACGTGGTGCACAAGATCTGCAACCGAGGCGTAAACCGATGGACTGAGTGGTGATGATCAACTATTGCTCTTCATTGCCTGATCGAGTGAACTTACCGTAAAGTCTCTTTACTGCCCACTCCATCTCCAAGAAGAATACGTTCATCAAATAGTTTGTCGATCTGGGGCAAAAGAGCCTTTCGATGGGGCGTGCCAATCAGATGCCGTAGCACCACTATCAGATCCTGGAAAATGAATGAGGTCTGGTTACGCTTTTGGTGCATGCAGCTCACCTTTCGGGCCTGGATGCCGTTGGAGGGCAAGTCTTGCATTAGTCGAAGAGCAGCAAGAATAAGCCTTTCTCCAAAGGAATCGAACTGTTCTCCGACCCCTCGCATGATGTATGCAACATAAGATACCATCTACGGAATGAGTACCCTTGAATGTCAAAATTGTTCCAGGAAGGCATACCTTGATTTGCCCGTTGATGAAATCCATGTAGGCTTGAGTATTCTTAATGGTGGTTGCCATACCGGACCAGTATGATCCCATGGCTTCATGATCTTCTCTAGCCTTTTTCTGGGCGGGAGATTCGAGGCCCAGAACCTCGAAATTGAGGTTGAGTGTCGTTTGAATGACTGTAAGGACTAGGGGGCGATGGCTCTGAGAAAAGGTGACAACTACCATTCCCATCTCGGCGAGGACTTTGAAACTGCGAATGCTAGGAAGGACGACATTGGGGTCAAGAACAGGGGAGTCCTCGCAGAGCGTTTCAAGGACAAGTCCATTCATGTTACGAAATACGTCTTGAAGAATTCCCATGAATTCGGCAACGAGCTCTTCTGTCAGCGCTCGAAATGACCGTAGAAGGTCGATAATAATCTTGCATGCAGTAACGCCGTTTTCCTCGTTATCATGACGCAAGGCGTGGAGCATACCACTGAGTAATTGCAGAGCCAGAGGACGTATAGTTTCCCCGTAGGGTATGCGATGTATGATTTCAAGCAGCACGCGCCTGAATTGGTACTCCATGATGTCTTTATGATATGCAGCGTCTCCAGAGGTCAGAATTTCCAAGAGAACTGGAATCATTTGAGGGAATACCCGCGCAGATTCAGCGTCTCGGACAGTGTCTATCATTTCTCGTAGCTCGCATGCAACATTGTGTTTCGTTTTGAGATCTATGAACAGTGTTCGACAACAGAGCGCTGAATTAAATCACAGAACAACACGTACCTATGCCAGGGTCTGCGATTCGAGCAGCCCGCATCTCAAGGTCTGCAGCTGTTCCCAGCTGCGGTGTGTTCTCCATGGTGGACTACGGAGCAGCAGGAAGAGGCCTTACCTTCTACTATCAAGCTCACTGGCCAGAAAATGTGTTTGGCTCAATGTTTGGTCCAACATCACGTGAAATTCACGTGATGTGGCCTCACTTAAGCAACCCCTCCTTTGGGGGTGGCCTATCATGATGCAGTGTACCTCAGCGGCTGGTCCCTGAATTGAGGCACTAAGTTATAGTCAGTTGATAGCCTTCTGCATTCTGTGATGATTGGCGATTGGAGACTGCTCATATTAACCAATTGCCAATTTTTAAATGACCACCATATTCAAATGTGGCTTGATCTTGATGCGGAAACCATCGCTTCCGAGCCAAGTGGGCTTAGATCATCATTAGTACTACTACCCTTGAAGTACCGAGCTACCGCCTACCAACTTGGCAACGACCGTCCACCGGCCACTACTAGTAGTACTTACTACTGAATGCAGTCCTAACTTTGAGTTTCTGGTTGTCAAGGCTCCTTGTCAGGCTGTCATGTTGCAGGCTTGTAGCTCCGATATGCCAACGTTAAAAGGGAAACTCGACAGGTAGGCACATACCAGCATGCATTATGGCCAGTCATGGCCTCAGCTGGGCTGTGCAGATTGCAAGTTAAATATAAACTGAAATCATCCGAACAGTTTTCAGAAACGCGATAAGTTCGTTGCTCCTTAGCGTTCTCTCACTGTGCAGTGTACGCTTGTACTAGAGGCTGGTTCTCAAAACCTTCTTCTCTTCGTCTTCTGAGCTGGTCTCGTCCAATTTCTTTTCTTCAAGCGCTAGCATCCAGAATGTCGGGCTACGACACATTGAGTACCCTTGGGGTACGTGACGCAAGTACACTATCCGTCAGCGAATTTTTGGAACATCCCGACTAGTCAGTCGATTCGTGTCTCCAATGTGTATCAACTAATTCCGTGTCTCAGTCATCAGATTGCATCTTTTTTTCTAGGTTGGGTTTTTGTTTGCAGTTTTTTATGCATTGTGACCTCGCCAGTGATGTGTCATCTATATCGAAAGTGCTCCAGGGCCTTTGATGAGCGCAGGGGTCTGCAGCTAGACACCGACCTTTGCAAAGGAAATAGTGCTCTTTGGAACAATTCTGAGAAACCTCTGGGACCATTTTTTTGGGGTCATCGAGGTTCCAGCATAAAGCCATTGGAAGATGAAAACTCCGCCCCTGTCTTGTTGCTTTCTCTTTGTTTCGCCTTTGCGAGTGTGGCCCACTTTTCGTCCTTACTGTCATTCAATTCCAATAGCGGTCCTTCTACTTGCGGTGAGTCGTACAAGGTCGTCATCATAGTGACACATATCTCATTCCGCAGCATTTGTTGTTGCGTTGGGAGGCATTTCCACCGCCTGTGCTCGTTTCATGGGTTTGATCATCTTAAATCTTGATCTACGTAAATTTGAGCTGTGGCGGTGGGAAATATATCTGGCTTGGTCTTGGCTAGTAGTTGCTGGAGGTGAGTACATCCTTTTTCAATAGGTGGGCTTGACTGACACCTATGTAAGCTTTTGTGGTTGCAACATGTGCCATTAGCGTCGGAGCAATCGCGTGCGTGGTCTTGCTATTGTCTTCGATATATATTCTTGGACTCATCATAATGCAGATATGTACTACAGCTCGACACGTACTTGTGCTACAGGACAAGGTCAGTGATATGTGCTGCTTGTGACGTCTCTATCTAATTCCTCAATGAAGCTACTTTCCTACCGCCGTGACTATGTCCGTGATGTTCGTGATCCTAGAGCTCTACATTATCGGCAGACTATTGTCCTTCATTGCTCCGCCATTCCTCGAGTTCAAGCACAGGATTGGAGCAGTAATGGATACGAGGGTTCTTCGCGCGGTTTCGCTCTTGCTCTTTGACCTTTTGAATCTGATACCCGGATTGAAGTTGATCGGTGTAGTTGGTGAATTTGTTCCATTCAGTATAGGGGCTCTAATTGTACTAGGTATGTGTTTCTGAGATCCTGAGGTGGCATCCATTGAAATATTAAATGTGAATAATTCCAGCGATGTTTCGTAAACACCAAAGACAACCAATTCTTGGCGAACCGATACCTGTACCTCATGGTTCAACGGCCTGCACCATTCATGTTTCCATGCCCCCCAGGCGCAGTGTACAAACCCATATCCGTGGTCATCCGTTCGCTGCATCAATGGACTTTGCAACCACTCAGACCTACCGTACTTCTATCGCATCGTCGATATCATCCAGTCTTTACAGTCACAACACTGCTGCTCATAGCTACCAGACTGGTACTGGTGTGGTCAGGGTTGCATCGAGGTTAAAGTATACCCAATTGCGCCCCCATTTGCTCGATCCATGTGAGACCTTCATTTCACCGGTCTCAAGTCATGATCACGATGGAGCTATGGCAGAGTACACCAAGACCCGTTCTGGGCCACCCTCTGATGCTGCTAGTGCCGGCCACATCATGCCTAATCAGTGCGAGTTTGTAAATAGCTTAGAGGGCCATCAAGATCTGCCTACCCGTGGGGGTCTCCCGATCAGGCCTCACATCAAGATCACCACTTCGCAACCGAGGGCGCCCCCTGCGGCACTGATGCCTCAGCCAATATCTGCCGACTCTGTGGCGTACAGGTCCGATATCATCGGGGCGGCCGGCTCTCGTGGAAAGGTGGAAATCACCAAGAGACCGTTTCAGTGTTCCCGTTGCAGTACACTGCCATCTGACCTCAGTTTCTTGTTGCCTTTGGAGAGCGCACCGGCTTCTGTTGTTCACTTCCATCATAACAGTATAGGTGCTCCTGTAACGCCCTCTGATGAAAAGTCTTTGCGCTCAGAGGGTCAACATGACCAGTGGTTGGCATTTGGGCAGAGTAGTTTGTCTCCTACCAGGCGAAGGACCTTTGGTGATCAATCCCTTCAATCATTTGTTTCTCCGACATCCCCTACGGAACAGTCGGTCACCAATATTCCACATTCTTCGAAGCCGCTCACCCCGAGCCCCTTTGGAGAGCATTCTTTCAGCATTCTTGGTGTTGCTGCGTCCCAGCAATATATTCGTAGACTTCCATCGCTGAAGGTGCAAGAGGAAGCTGAAGAAGATAACAGCCCCATTGATCCTTTCATCCCAGCATTCACAATGTACCGTCGTGCCCTTCCAGCTGCTGGTGGAATACGGATTCGTGGACCACGTCCCCCTCCGAAAGTATTCTCACTCCAACACTACACCGACAGCAAGTTCCTTTGATGTCGCTGCAGTAAATGTTCAGGTTCTTTTTAGGGATTAGCAAAGTTGACTACAACCGCATCACAGGGTCTCAGGACTAGCTAGCGGTAGGTAGATTAACAACATGCCTCTTTTATTCGTATCACTTTCGTCGAGCTTACTTACTCGATTCATGCCTTTGGCGGTACGGTAATACATTTGTTACTAGCAGCAACCCTTTAGTAGTACTGTTGCCCGGATATTCTAGCGTGTCGCCGATAATACATCGCAGCGGTGCTCGATGTCCATTGGAAGCCCAAACTCAATTGCATCAAGCGCTTTCGTCATCGACTCCCAGTATCGTTTGCCAGAATTGGGTCTAGTAGGATAGCGAACGTCACGGGAAACGATCTTGCTGTGCATCTTTGATTTTGATGGGATGTGATTTTTCACTGTTTCATAATGCGGCCAGCCTTTTAGGTCTGGAATGGTTTGGCTCGGGGATCATTCTGCACGAGTATTGAATAGTGCAGTAGTGGTAGGATATGTGATAGTATCATACCTTTATAAACTTAGCCCAAATAGCCTCAGACTCAGGAGTAACACCAGCTCCATGTTCAAGGGTATAATATAAGCCAGGCACCTTGGTCAACTTGTTGGTGACATGAAAAGTGAAGGTGTTAAGGATTAGCACTGCGAAGTGCGCGGAGCTGATCACGTATTTCCTGGGCCCATTTGGACTGACAGGCATCAGGAGTTTTGGGTACACCTTGCGATGAGCTCTCGGTGGCAGCATCGAATCGTTCTGCACGGACTTTGTTTGACCCAGTCCTTGTGTCTGTGGAATGAACCTGGCTGTGTTCAGCGTTGCTTTGACCACGATTCATTCTGCTATCAGTAGTACGTAGATGGAATCGAGTGCTGGTGATAGAAAGATTGAAAAGAGATCAGTGCTATGATGGCGGGGCCCATAGCCTGAATGTCACATGTGCACGTGTAGACACGGTACCGTCCTTTATTAGCACTTGGCAGGCTGCGCAGTGCCAAGTTACCAACACACTCACTAACCACAATCTACGATGGCGTCCTCTGAACTCTTGCAACAGATTCAGGCGGGCAAGAGATTGAAAAAAGCGGAAACACATGACCGGAGTGCGCCGTTGATCGACGCGAAGGCAAGTGGTGGTGGTGGTGGTGGTGGTATTGGGGTTTCTGCTCCTGCTTCACGAGTAGGAAGTGCATTGCCGTCGATGAGTGCTGGCGGACCTCCTCAATTGGGTGGATTGTTTGCTGGAGGTGTGCCTAAGTTGAAGCCTGCAGGACAAAGTAACTTTGGTATGCCAGTGTGATTCATCGCCCAATATTTCCATTGATACCTTTCCATCAGCAAAACCTCCTGCACTTGGAAAGCCACCATCAGTGCCTAGGCGAGAACCTACTACTAGTGCACCACCGCCTCCTACCAGGGGTCCTCCTCCTAGACCATCCGCTCCCGCACCTGCACCCCCTGCTGTGGTTCCCGCCCTCCCCACTCGACGTGCTCCATCGCTGCCAAATCGCGCTTCTCCGGCTCTGCCTTCAAGATCTGCACCAGCTGTACCTTTAAGAAGCACACCGACCCCTCCTAATGCTGCTCCTCTCCCGCCACGTCGACCGCCTCCCGCAAGGACGGCTTCCCCGGCTCCTCCTGCAGCCCCCCCTGCCCGTCCACCACCTCCACCATTCCGGACCGCTTCTCCGCCTGCTCGGCCTGCCTCTTCACCTGCTCGGCCTGCCTCTCCACCTGC
>QFEN01000127.1:128653-144662 GCA_003316125.1 Auricularia polytricha
CTCATCAGGAAATATACAAGGCGCATACCTTTTTCTCCACCTCCATCTCTGCATCCACAACTTTCAGGCGATTATGAACATTTTCCCGTACCTCGAGTAGTTTGTCAGCTTTCTCATAGTTATTTTCCACAAACTTGGCAAGCAGACGTATTCGATCTGGAGAGTCCGATGGAGTGTTTGAAAATAATGAGGAGATAATGCCAAGGATATGTGGAGTATCTTCGGAAGCTGCTGTAGGCGCATTTGATTTAGATTTCTTTGAAACCTGTGGAGCAGACTTAATCACTTTAAGCCATTCTAGACAAACCACTACATCTATACCTTGCCCATGAAAGCAGCAAAGAGCGTTTTCAGTCCAAGGACCTCGACAAAATTTGCGCAAATTACGGTGCCTGCTGCGCCAGACATCGCATAATCGAGAGTTTTAATTGCTCTCGATTTCGATTGCAATTTCTCTCTACCACCGGCATAAGTTAGCATTGCAGGCGCGTCCCAATGATGCACTCACCTCATCATAAGAACCATGAGGTCAACACCTTCGCTCGCAAGGAACAAGGACTTGACTTCAGGCTCGGCCAACGCAGAACAAAGAGCGTCGAACAAGTTCTCCATAAATTCGGTCTCGTCTGCATCAACTGGGTCACGCCTCCGGAATTGCTAAGGTTCTCATAGGAATCAATATCAAAGCTTGTAATAGTCAACTGCGACTTACAGAAAGAACTTTAAGAGCAACCTCGACGCCATCTTTGTTGCCGAAATCTTGACGATTCACTGCATTATTCTGTAAAAGGATAGAAAGTAATTCCGCTGAATAACCACGGTTTTCGTCATGAGTCTTGGACTGGACACGATCGAGCAACCAATTCATCATCTTGGTCTTCGACACCAGTATATGGGAAAGGTCAGGGTTAAAGCCAAGCATGTTTTCAAATACGCCTAAAACGTAGGTCAGCAATGAATGACGAGAGATTCGGGACACGAATACCGAGAATATGGAAGACGCCCTGTTTGTCTGATTCTTCTGTCTCGTTTAAACGCGAGAGGTTATCAACAAGCAACTCCAAGATTGAATTCTCTAACTGAATGGGGTACCAGAAATTAGAACAGAACCATGCTAAAATGTCAGGACGAACCAAAGCTTCGATGAGGGTCTTCAGCGCCACCTGGGCTTCCTCTTGCTCCTCCTCATCTTCTAGCTCATTTCCAACATCTTCGTCGGTTAGCTCATGGATCACATCAACAACGTCAATGACGATGTCGGCGTTCTCGTGGCTAAGGAGTCCAATGAGTAAACTGACAGAACCCGAACGCACGAGTTCCGGGTAGGCCAGCACAGGAGACTGTGCCAAAGATAAAAGAGATTTAAGCGCACTATCGAGGTCTGCTTCAGAGTCGATGAACCTGCAGAGACATAAGTATGATCAGTCCTAGGACCATAGGATGTCCAATGCTAATTACTTTGATGGGTCGTCCGGGTACTTCGAGCGTTGGTCTTGGTTTTTGTTGACAGCTCGCTCAAATTTCAGTAGCGTTCTTCTTATGCTTGTGATCGATATTCCTTCTGGCTTCACGTCGTGTCAATATTCACGCGATTCGCGAGACTTTTGTATGCGCTCACGTCTTCCGTTGTTCCTTCTCCTTCAGCACTCTCAAAAATACTCAAGATTTGCTTTTGTTCCGAAGTTAGCCCTCCTCCGTAGAACCGTCCTTCTTCATCCTCCTCAACAAAGTAGTCCGCGTCGCCCCCTGGAGCAAACGAGGTGTCAACCCCTTCGTCGTCTTCTACAGTGGCGCGTCGCGATTGTCTGCGAGCAGCCGAGCTGCTTTCAGGCATGTCGACGTCCATGGCCGAACCCTCCGAGTCTCCACTCGAGGGAGTGTCGAGACGCATCTTCTTCAGCATCGCCGGGGTAGGATTGTCTGGCATCTTCCGCTTCGAGCCTACAGGAAGCTTGGGTACCTGGAACGCGTCTACATCACAACGTGCACGCGGGAGTTATGCAAGACGATCCCTTACTTTGAAAAGCTTGTCGATGTCCATGATTTAATGTGTAGTGGCTATTAGATGACTGGTCACGGTACATAAAGACGGTCCTAAGTAAATGTACCATGATGCCTAAAACCACGTGATCTAATGTTGCACAACTTTCGTGAATCATCCAATGTTTGTCAAAGTGATTGTTCTTCAAAACCTTCAAAGAGAAGTCTAGAGGTCTACGTATGCGACTGGCAAAATGTCTACAGTGATGGCCGATCGGCTTATCAAAGGCGAACCACAGCGTCTCCGTACCTTGCAATCAAATGTCATATTGCTGGATGAGGAACATAACTTTCCTATTTCATCAGTGCTGTCAGCATGGGCCGCGCAGCAATGAGAGCATCATACGTCGTATTTGCTTGTTCGAAAATCTATTCGAAGAAAGCACGCATAGTAGGCCTGACTGTGAAATGCAACAAACGAAGTGGAAGTGTGGGGGATCAAGGAACAGTACCCACTATGACCGTGTGGCTTTAGTACGCATGGTGTCCATTATCATAATTTCAAAGTTGAAATACATAACACGGTGAGCTGCGCTCCAGTATCAAGAAATAAAACATACTGGCAATGTCTTCGCAGACCGGCCACGTCGTCCGCAATAGCGGCGGTCGATTAATAAGGCTTGCTCCTATTCTTCTTCAAGTCCTTCTCGAGCTGTCTAGCCTTTCGGTGCCCTATCTCTACAGGTCGAATAGCAGTATCATCCGCCTTCTTGAGCTTGACTGGACGGTTACCTACATATTTACCTGGGGAATGTTTGTCAGCAAGAGTGCGGGGACTTGAACCAGAGCATTTCTCACCATCCATCTCTTTCCAAGCTTTGAGGAAATCTTCTGGATCTGAAAAGGCGACAAAACCATACTTTGCCTAATAATGTCGCATCAGCAAAGTTTGTAGAACACAGGGAGCTTTCATACCTTCTGACTCAATCTATCGCGTATGACGCGGGCCTTCTGGAAAGATGTGTATTGATTGAAGGCGTTCGCAAGGACATCATCTGAGACATCGTTGCTGAGATCTCCCACAAACAAACGGAACCAGGCTACCACAAAGGGTGTCAGTGGCTGACTTTCGGACCAAGTGGCACACTTACATGGATTCCACTCGAGAAGAGTCTGATCTTCCCAGACCTTTCCACCACCCTTACGGAGCACAGTAGTGCGCTTTCCACCTTTTGCAAGTTTCCCACCAGCGCCTCCGCGCTTGTCAATCATAGCCCCGGGAACATAGACACTCTGTTGAGCAAGTATGCCCACATCATACTCGTACGCATTCGCTGGAACAGGTGCGCTGTGGTTTGAGGAGGATCCGGGCAAAGGATACATGGGACCTTGGTAAGGCTGGTGGTAAGGATTAACATCATAAGCCTGTTGCTGTTGACTGAATTGAGAATATTGCGAGTCCATGATGCGTCGATGGTAGTGCAATGAGAAGGGTTATGGGTTATCACTCAAATGGATAACTGATAAATAATTGACAAGTTACTAAATAAAGAAAATAAATAAAGGTAAACAACCGCTCTCAGAAACTTTGATTGAAAGGGTGTACTCGCTGTCCCCGCCGTCCTCAAGATCCCTCAAGGTATGTCTTTATGTCCGTTCACCGTCCTGGGGCACTGTCTAGTCCCGAACGACTACTTTAAATCATCGGATTGTTCAAAAATGGCCAGTTCCCGATGGATGGACGATAGCTGCCCAGGATGGACGATAGCCATATGTGCAGTCAACTAACAGTTCCTACTAGATGCCGTTCGTCAAAAAAGTGAAGTCCGGTCCCTACTTCTCCCGCTTCCAAGTGAAGTACCGCCGTAGAAGAGAGGGAAAGACCGACTGTGAGCAACTTCTGTATTTCTTGATTGCATGTGCTAAGGTCTACTTATTAGACTATGCCCGCAAGCGCCTCGTCACTCAGGCTAAAAACAAGTAGTAAGTTGTCGCAGTATGAAGAATGCCGATGTGTATTAACAGCTTGGAAGCAACGCACCAAAATACCGTCTAGTAGTGCGCTTCACGAACAGGGACATCATCGTCCAGATCGTGTATGCACGTCTACAGGGTGACTTCGTCCTGACTGCTGCACGGTCACGAGAGCTGCCAAAATACGGGATCAACCACGGTCTCACTAACTGGACTGCTGGTAGGATTCTTTCCCGTGATTTACTACATGATGTCTGATGGATACTGTAGCATACGCAACTGGTCTACTGTGCGCTCGCCGTGCATTGACCAAGCTGGGTCTTGCCGATAAATATGAGGGTGTCGCAGAGCCCGACGGTTCCCTGACATTTACCGAGGCATTGGATGATGAAGATGCTCCACGACCCTTCAAGTGCTACCTTGATGTTGGTCTCAAGCGCACTTCTACTGGCCACCGTGTTTTCGGCGCAATGAAGGGCGCAAGTGACGGTGGTATATTCATCCCCCACTCCGAGAAGCGTTTCCCTGGGTACGACCCAGAGAGCAAGCAGCTCGACAGTGAAGTGCTCAAGAAGTACATCTTTGGTGGCCACGTCGCTGAGTACATGGAGTCTCTCGAAGAGGAAGATGACGAGCGGTAAGCCATTCTTTACGGACATAAGCGTAATATTTATGGTTTCGCTCAGCTTCAAGAAGCAATTTTCCTCGTATCTCGCAGATGACATTGGTTCAGACGATATGGAGGAAATCTACACGAACGCGTATGCCGCCATTCGTGAGGACCCCACCTTCCAGCCTACGACGAAGACCAAGGACTGGAAGGCAGAGGCCCTCAAGTACAAGCAGTCCAAACTCACGCTGGAGGAGCGCAGAGCTCGCATCCAGGCGAAGATCGATGCCTTCAAGGCTTCAGGAGGCGAGGCTGCTGCCGCCGAAGACGACGACGACGACGACGAGTAAAAAAAAATCGTCTTCTCACTTCCTTTCTACATTCACATTTTCATTCACTGTATGTCCACCAGCAGTAGGTCATGCTTATGATATCATGCAACACGATTATGGCCCAAAAACATTTTTAAAATTCTGATATGGTCTTCTCAAGCAGCTCTTGCAGCCATGCTACGAGAGAGATAGAGGTCTCAGGGGTGTATGTGTCTAGTAATAATAACTGGTGACTGGCTCTGTTCAGACGGTATGCCGACGAGTGAATGGCAAAATCCTTGTCGAATATGATGCGGAAGTTCCTGGAAATACCCTTGTTTTATACTGGAAAGAGGAAGAACAACATTAATGCTCACAATATATTTCCTTCCCATCTTCCGACCGCTTTGCCACTGACGAAATCCACAAACCACGTTGCACCGGCACGTTCACAAACATGTGAGCCCACTTCGCACAACCGATTGAGAAGGCACCTCTCGACTTCGTCTGAGAGAAGCTGCATCAGCTGAGGTATGGACGCAATCGGGAGCGTTGCTTGTGGCAAATGGGCTGTAAGAGATGATGGCGAAAGGAACGTCAAGCGAAGAGTTTGTCTGTTGTGAAAAACGTAAATATATATTCAGAGATGTGCTCCACATCGCGACTTGCCCGACATCGATACGGAGAAGAGCTTCGCCCCCAATCCTTCTTGCCGTTTCATGGGTGACAAGATGCTCCACTAATTGGTGCCCACTCTCACCTACAACGTCGAATCGTAACGAGGATGGAATACCAACCTTGAGCAAGGCAGAGACCATTTTATCTAGCTCGACTTTGATTCTCTCACAGAATACCTGATATTGGAGGAGGTCGATGATAGGCTGTAACAAAGGAGCCTTATTGGGAAGGGTGGAGGGTGGATGCTGTGTATTGGCTGATGATAGGCGCTGAGATTTCTGTGAAGCATGCAGGGACAGGAGGAGTCCCTGCAGCGCAAAGTATATGAGGTTACAGGTAGCGGACAAACGTTCATCGCTCTTATTAGTTTCTCGAGTATTGACAGTATCGCCATCAACCTACACAAGTTGAGCGCCACATCTCGGTCAGCGATGATAACTCACGAGTTCAAACTTAAGTTCCATTCCTTGGGCGGCGTCAATGACGATCAGCCGCTCGGCCACTCGCGCTGACGCTGTTGGTAGGGTGCTAGCCTCCTTGATCAAGACAGAGAAAAGCTCCTCCTCAACCATTTCTCTTTGCGCGATTTTAAGTGAATCTTCCAATGATGCATCAGATAGGCTTGTTATGCTGTTGGAAGCAGTGCGAAAGAGGCCGTTGGAATCGGTGAGAATAAGGGAAACTTGAAGGCGGACTCGCTGACGGTGAGGAAATACAAGAACATGTGATGAAGTTTCACATGTTGCCATATGTCCTACCGCTCTTCGTCTGAAGTGAGCTGGGGCTGGACACATGTTAATTTCAAGACAGTAAACATGGCCAGATGCTTACATTCCTCAAGTCCGAAAGAGACAAAGAAGTCCTTTGACGTTTTATCAGCACCCTTGCCTGTGGGTGCACCAAATGGGAGGGGTGCGGGCACCAATCCCCAGTTGGCACGCCGGGTCTTGAGTGCATCGACCCAGTACCTTTGACCTCGGAGGCGGCTTCTCTCTATATTGTTGGCGGCGGCCTTAAATATACTCCCGGCTTTTCTCAGAGCCTCGTCCTTCCCACCAATAGTTAGCTGAGCATTGAACGCGTCCACTGACGGTATAGGCGGAGGCTTCGCCACTATACTTGCAGTTAATGTAGAAGAAGGTAAGGAAGAGACAGGAGACGGATCAGAGGATGGAAGAGAAGCCAGTAGCGACGAAAGCAGATCCCTGGCAAGCGTCATCTCTCCTTGTGCAGTACTAGCTTGCGAATAAGACTTCCGACGCTGCTGCCTGGAGGATTACATACAGGAGCTGGGGCATGATTTCCATGCGCATTTTGAATAATTCCTCTGCGTTCATGTGTGCTTTCGAGACGATTTCCTCGTGCTGATCTGGTTCGACCCTGTCATCTTTGGTATATAGGACTTGAGGAATGGACAAGTCTCCGATAGCCCTCAGGGCATCTTGACGCTCAAAAAAATCTACGCCGCGCTCGATGAATATGCGTCTCAAGTTTTCACCCAAGAGTTTGGTGGGATCTTGTGGACTGGTGGTTGGTTAGCGATAGAATACGGCAACGGTTTCGTGACATACGGCTCAGATTCTCGAACTCCATCTGGAGCTATGTCTCGAAGGACAGGTATGCGCTCTCCTTTATCATCCTTGTAGGGTCTCTCCAAGGAGAGTTTGGTTTTTTTCCAGGAAGGTTGTTCCATCGTGACCGTGGCGTTTGAGTCAATTGGTGTTGAGGACATTGCGTCAGACAGACTATATTATAAGCGAAACAAGCTTGTATGAACAATCGGGATAGAGTTTCAGACAGTGAGCTACTCAACGCTCAATGGTAACCAGAGCTAAGCGCTAAGCGCTCGCACATGATGCATGAATATTGGCCTGCCAGCAGTGCCACTTGCACGTGCAGGTCGGAGACGGAGTCACTGATCTGCCTGTTACTCTCTTCATCTTCCTATTCAATTTCCAGGAGCATCGTCTGGTCCCATCATTCATGGTCAAGAACACTTCTTCAGCTTCGGAAACCTCTAGTCTCAAGAGGAGAAAGACCGAGGATGACGATGGCGATCATATACAGGTCAAGAAACCCAGATCTAGAGTCAGGTTTGTCATTTTGTCCTTGCGCGCTTAGGGTGACCCAAACCTTTTTGTCCTTAGTTTCTCCTGTGGTGAATGTCATCGTCGAAAGCAGAAGGTTTGTCCATACTCTTCTCATTCAGATTATATTGCTGAAATATTCCCCACAGTGCGACCGGCAGATACCGTGCTCTCATGTATGGTCCTCTCCTCATGTTGTTTATTAC
Source organism: Auricularia polytricha (assembly GCA_003316125.1). NCBI lineage: Eukaryota > Fungi > Basidiomycota > Agaricomycetes > Auriculariales > Auriculariaceae > Auricularia > Auricularia polytricha. Next base: position 136,500 of record QFEN01000127.1, read on the forward strand.
CCGTTCGTCTGACAATATTCTTAGTGTATAGCACGAAAAGTACCTGAGCTTTGCAAAGCATACACTCCCGGAAAAACAGACCAAGATCTGAGTGTTCGCTTAGCCAGGCTTGAGCACATCATCGAACAGGCTTTGCCCCAATACTTCAATTCGGCGTCTTCCTATTCAGCTGCAGACAGACACCGCAGTTTTACATCTGACGGCCCAGATGACGATAATCGTTCGATAACTGATGAGCAGGATCCAAGTGGCGGTACTTTCCACAGTGGAAAGTGGTATGGCAATAGCGCATCAGGAAGTGTAGCACCCGCCTCCGTTCTGGAGCAAGTGAATGTTTTGATGGTCGTGTTGGTTCTATTCTCTGACATCCTTTTCACTAGCTGGCAAACGTCGTCGTTGCCAGTTCGAATCAAGAACAGTGGGATTCCCCTCATTCCACTTCTAATCTCAATGCTGGACCCTCCGGCCAGCACAGAACTGGTAACGGGGATCATAAATCAACCTTAGTGACCCCATCGATAATCGAGTCTGTGCGACAAGACTCTGAACCTTCAGCAGCTGACAACCTCAAGAGTCTTGTCCAAGAATGCGGTGTGTCACCGCACAAGATCTCAGAGCTCCTTCAGGAGCTTCCCCCACAAAGGTTTTCCGACGTACTTATTGATCATTATTTCGCTGCAATGTTAGTTGAAGCTCTATTTGTTGTCCAGTCTTGACGATTTCCCCCCTTGGATTGTAGCAATTGGACGAGATATCCGGTTTGCGAGGTTGATTTTCGGACTGCCTACGCATCTCTTTGCGCCAACGGTGTGGGCGCTAATACTAACGATGCACGCTTCCTTCCGCTATTGTTTGTGGTGCTTGCTATTTCAGTGCGGTTGGCACCTGAACATCTTGCTGGTGACCCACGAACAAGAAGAGTGACATCTTTGAGATATTACTGGGCTTGTACGTCATTGAATGGATATCGCGTGTTCCATGCCCACCTGTTTTCGGATAGCTCGACGCTCTCTACTTATCGCCGCAGCTATACAACCGGATTCACTGGATATCGTTCTCACTCGCTTACTTGTGAGTTTGCAAGTTCATCTACGCGGCGCGGCGTTCTGACATAATTGCTAGAGCGCACGATTCTTGACTTTTGATCGTCGCATTACGGAATGTTGGAGCCAGCTGGGCGCTGCTGTACGAACAGCTCAAGCACTTGGACTCCACCGTGATGCTGCACCTACGGTGAGTCCGCGAATTTCCTATGACTATACCCTTTTTGATTTAGCATGCACAGGGACTCGACCCTGCTCAGGTCGAAAACCGACGTCGCATATGGTAAGGATAGCAATGTCCCCTCAAGGTCTAAACTTAGGGTATTTTGAAGGTCATATCTTTATCACGCCGACCGTTCCTACGCACTTGTGCTTGGAAGACCTCATGCTATTCAGGACGATTACACTTGCACCCTCCCGCCCTTGAACATCGATGACGACTTTTCCCCTGTCGCCATTCGCAATCCACCTCCCCTTTCAAGCCCTACACCGATGACCTTTGTCATTCTTAGGCATCAGCTGGCCTCCATTATTGGACGGATGGTACATCATTTTCAGAAGGTCAAGTCACCTAGTCATTATTCTGACGTGTTGGCTCTGGATGACGACCTTTTAAAATTCGTTTCCAACTTACCACCTCATTTTTCGTTGGAGCCTGACACATCCCTCGATCAGACAAAACAATTCATTCCCGTTCACCGCTTCCTCCTCATTACCGAGGTCTTGTTCGTTCGCGTCGGCCTCCATCGTCCATATTTATTGCGGAAATTGAGTTGCGATCGTTACCTGCGTTCCCGAAGGGCATGCTTCGAGTCCGCGATCAAGGATTTTCAAGTTCGTCAGGCCTTCCGCAATTCAATGCCCAAAGAAACCCGCGATTCTCTGAGCAACGCCTACAGGGAGTTTCAAACAGCGATGATCAGTGGCATTTATCTAGTCTTGCATCCCAATGGCAAGGACGCGGACATGATGCACACTATTTTGGATGGCTTCCTGGCAGACCATGAGGGCGTGCGTGAGATGGATGAAACGACTCGGAGGGAGCTCAAGACTATCGAGTTCCTCAAGAGTCGCGCATCACAAATGGCGGAAAGTGCATCACATGGCGTGGATGGAGCAAGTTCACCTACAAATGGGCATACAGGGGAACAGCATTCCACAATCCTCTCTATGCCGACTTCTCGTTCTGCTCTGCTTTCATCCACTCGCCAGACTTTCACGATGGGTACAGCGTCGCCGAATACCCTGTCTCCCACAATGTCTTCGCCTGTAGTATACGCAACATCACCTCCTTACTTGCATTCCCCCGCTATGCAACGTCTGCAACACAATGGATCTAACGACGGTACGCACGGTACACTCAGCTCACCCGCTGGCAGCGGCAGTCCGAGTGGGGAGGAAGAATCCGCTGCTCAGTCTCTCTTGGATCATTGGTGCAGTACTTTTGGTGGGGGTCCTGTGGTCGATGCGACAGCAGGCATGCCTGCTCTGTCTTTGGGAGGACCTGGTGGTGCTGATTTGTCGGGCTGGATGGGACCTAGCAACAATACAATAGCTGCGGATCCTGGTCTGATGACAGAAGTAGACGGTTCGGACTGGAGCTACTGGGAAGCGCTAGTCAATCAGATCAAGACTGGACCGCAGCTTTAATCTGCGTGTATATCACATTATCGTTGTGTTCATATTTTGTTTATAGTACACTCTTACTTCGTTGTAGATTTTTAGTCTCTTGTCTCTATTACTTATTTTGACAGGGCAGGTAGTAGTACAAGTATTTGAGTCATCCAGGTCCCTGATCTATAGGACCACCAACCACAGTGTCGCGAGAGCACATAGGAAATGCACGCTCAGATTAGGGCCTCTGCGGCTACCTCTGCTTGCAGGTCTTCTTTCTTGCGTGGGCTTGACTTGGTCTATTACGGCGGGGCGCGAGATCATGCCCTGTCGAAGAGGAGCGGGAGTAGCGGGATTGTTAGTATCGGAAGACGAAGCGTGTTCAATGGATGTCGTGCATTGATGATGTTTTAGAGTTTCGCATGAACGGGTTGGTGACAGACGGCTGCGAGGTGAAACGGTTGGGCTCGATGGAATCGCGCTATTGGGGGATACAAGATGTCCAACGCCCCACGGAATAGGATCCCCACCAGGCTGCTTGGCGTTTTCAGGGAGAGTGGTATTGCCAGACGATGAAGCAATCTTGAAAACTCGACAATCAGCTTCTGCACGAAGATTTGCCAGTGTGCATACTGTGAATCGAGAGGTCCAAGTGGATCCAGTCAAGTCCTCGTTATTCGTAAACTAGTATACCGCTATCAGTAAAAGGCCATATGCGACCCGCATGGCTATGCACCATACCTGATAGAAGTAAATGGCTGCATTTGGCGTCACGTCAGGGCACGTCCAGTTATACGATGTTAAGTTAGTCCCGTTTAGGTGCCCGACAACGGTCGTGACTACGGACATGTTCAAGTTGGAGCCGGACATGAGGTCTGTGTAGTAACCAATGTCAACATAAAAATCAGATGAGGGATGCAATTGCGTACAGATGGTGGCATTTCTCCATTGCTGGGCGGGGTCGGTATCCCAAAAAATGGGACAGGGTGATCCAGATCTGAACACGTCACCAGGGCCGGGGGACACAGGTTTTATGGTGGCATAGGCAAAGGACGGAAGTAGGAAGAGACTCAGGAGCCATTGGATTGGCATTACGAGCAAAGTGAACCTGCACGAATCTAGGGTTGAAATTGACTGTTGCACCTCCGTACTGAGCGGTTAAGATGATCTGGAGGACCATGCTGGAAGATACGGTGGTTTATATGCTCTGTTGAAGCAGTCAGCCGCCATGTCAGCCGCTAGCAAGCTTGTTCGGATCTGGCAAGTGATTCAAAACCTCCAGAAGAGCGACATCCATGCAGCACGATATTGAAAAGTCCACGGAACGATTTACGACTGTATGTAGTCTCGGAAGGTGATGGTGCCATTCAATGCCAAGCCCGAAACACCCTTGAAAACCGAAAGAGGCAACATTCTGCTACTTCAAGCTGAGCTATCACAGCACTCAATCTCTCATGCAGACCATTAACCGCTTTCTCTATGGACCGACACCTGAAGAGAGAGTGCGTGCATGGCAAGGAAAACTCCGCTCAGAAAGCCGACAGCTGGACAGGGAGATGAGGCAGGTTGGCACCCTATTCTGCAGTGCTCACATCCCACGCTAATCCCTGGTACAGCTTGAAGCTGCGACTGCAAAAGCACGCACAACGGTGAGGCAGCTTGCTGCTAAGGGAGACGTGAAGTCTGCGCGTATCCTCGCCAAGGAGGTCGTCCGCAGTAATAAGCAGAAAGACAGATTGTCTGTTAGCAAAGCGCGCTTGGGATCGATCGGTACTCAGCTACAGCAGCAGCTGGGTGAGCGAATACTCTTAATTCGAAGTATGACTGATTTACGTGCTACGGTTCTGTTACAAGCCATGGTCAAAGTTACAGGGTCATTGCAGAAGTCCACGGAAATTATGAAACTATCCAACTCGCTTGTCAAATTACCACAGATAAGTCAAACGATGCGGGAAATGAGCATGGAAATGACAAAGGTGTGGGATGTTTTTTGCATGGTGCTCCCATGGCTATCTGACTTGTACCGCAGGCTGGGATCATGGAGGAAATGCTTGAAGACACGTTACAAATGGACGAAGACGAAGAGCTAGAAGAAGAGGCAGACGCTGAAGTTGACAAGGTTCTTTTCGATCTCACTAACGGGAAACTCGGGCTAGCTGGCTCGGTTGGAAGTGAACTACCGGTATGTCATGCTTTCCTCTTGAGTGACTGCTCTGAATTTTGTGGCAGACACCACAAGATCAACTAGAGGACGAGGAAGCGGAGAGGGTGATGGAGGAGGCCCGAAAACAGCTGAATGGTCTATTGAGCGGCTGATCTAACGTTTGTATGAACTGATACCTAGACCCAAATTCCATAGTCTGTATTCTAGAATCTAAGTTATCGTACTGTATTTGGGTGACACGAACAAGCTACTTGGATGAAAACATGTGCTGGCCATGGTTCATATCATGATCGATGCATATTAATCATTGTACAAAGTCTACCGTGATATGACAGTTAAAAATGTTAGAAAGGCGCGAAGCACAGGCTTGCAGAAGTGGATATAGACCCAGTAGCAAGTCATGCATTATAACCCTCATCTTCTCGCAGAAGAGTCGTCTCGGTCCTCGCCATTTAGTGGGTCAACATCGAAAGTTGATTAGCTGCCCACCTGGGTTTAAGATAGACCTGAAGGTTGTAAGAATGGGGGAACGAACATAAACCGCACGATGAGAAAACTAGTTAAATTTAGGGCCGGTTAAACAACGTCAGAAGCTATGATTTTACGTACTACGATAATCCTAGTTGTTGAAGCCGTCTTCGATGTTTTACGTGTTACACTTCTTCCATTCTGTTCCCCGGGCCCCGGGTCGGGCATATAAGTAACACTGCGAGCCTTAGAAAGACGTCTTCTCCTTATCTGACCCGTTGGCTTAATATTGTCAAACGTGGGTTGGGCCCACGGCAAGTTTCCAGCTCTTTCGCGGCGGCCTTCTATAGGTCCATCTTGGTCCATCACACGCTTGCAGACTCCGAGTCAACTGGCTACTGCGCAACAATCTTGTCTTAATACCAGCAACTCCATCACTTCCGTGTTTTCAATGCAGCCGTCGGCATCTGCTATACCTGACTTCTACTATGCGCTTTTTGCGTTCTATGAACCTGCTTTGACGATACTAGGATTCATAGGAGCACTACATGACCCGGAAACAGTGAGTGTCTTGATCTTCTCCTTCGGTCGAATATCCAATGATCACCTGACAGGCGCACAATACCCAAGCACCATGGCCAGCAGATAATCCCCCACCTGCTAGCCTTCCAAAGGCGTCCATCGTGACTGTGATCCAACTAGCTCACGTTTGTGCGCTCATGGGCGTCGTTAACTTTTTTGTATTAACCGCCATCCGGAAACATCTTTCGACGCATCTCGCTGTACAAGAGAAGATCGTACTTGCACTCATGACCCCCCTTCTCATGGGGGACTGCATGCACCTCGTTGTTACGCTGTGGGCTCTCGGAGATGAGAGATGGCTTATTTCACAGTGGAGTCCGATGCTTTGGACCACCATTCTCCTTGGATTTAGCCTTATGATACCCCGGATCATGTGGCATCTTGGAATTTGGAGATATGTTGATACCCGCGACAGACCGAAAGCTAATGTTACTTCAAACGAGAAGACATAGTGCGAGAAGAGAATTTGAAGGGAATATTATATACATCTTCACTTATATTTAGAGAACTTCTGCGATACACCTATCCTGCGTTACCGAATATGTCAGGTATACAATCCGCAATACATACAACTACCACAACAGTTTCGTTTCAGAAAACACCGTCTAATACGGACTATGCACAATGCTCGACCGACTCTGAAGACTGGACATAGGAGCAAGCGAAGTTCTTGTGGGCCGTCTGAGGTTCTTCTTGTTGATCGCAAGGACGTTGTTCTGAAGGGCCACGATCTGTAATGATTTACATGAGTGCGCTGTTTCATAGACTCCAGACTACTCACAATTTGTTTGTCATCCCCGAACTTGAAATTGTCTTGCACGACCATGTCTTCGTACTTCTTAATCTCGTACTTGTCAAGGTGTCCTTTCTTAACCTTCGCGAAGTCCCATGCGATGACATACTGCCCCGTCGATGTGACAATGGCATTCTCTTCTTGCCCCTCGCCTTGATTGAAACTAGCATTTCGCTAAAGTCAGTCAGGGTCTCCGTAACTCCTAATTGTACGTACCGGGCAACTGAGAAGCTGATGTCATGATTCATATATGCAACGTGCTCAGAACGAAGTTGAAGCCTTCGCGGCATAGGCTTGGCGTTAGCGGGGAAACTACGATCGAAACCCAGATTTCCGGCGTATCTCCCTTCGCCGATAAGAGTGTCGATGAGCAAGAGGTAACTCTTTGTTGTTGCAACAATCCACCGGCCACTGGCAGTGACGTCGATACCAAGAATGGGATCACCGAGAGGTGGTAAAGCTGTCTTCGCATTCTTCCCAATTGTATCGAAAAGTCTGATATCTCCCTTCTCGCTTGCCACTGCCAACTTCCCGCTGGCTGTTGTAGCGACCCCAGAGAATTTATTCTTGCTGACGTATTGCTTGTATTGGCTCTCAACCATCTTGTTGCCAGAGATACGTGGATCTACTCTGAACAGCGCATTGTGAGAAGCACCGACAAGAGTTTGCTCGCGAGTAGTTTGAGCGAATTTATTGTCGGGGGCAATGTGATCAACACTGATATCTTCGTGGATCTTCCACTCTTCCACCACTTTGCCTCGTTCAATGTCCATGCTGAACAACGAGTGTGGATCCGAGGGATTCTTGAGGACCATCTTCGTGTCCTGATCGTGCAACATGACCTGCACGAAAAAATGATGATCTCAGTACTTGACACCATGTGGAGGGATTAAAATACCTCTTGTGGCTTGAATTCTTTGCCCTTCGGCGTAGAAATTTTACTAATGGTGGCATAGTACTTCACTTGATCGTCGCTGGAGTGACTGAAGACACCAATATTATTTCCACGGACAACATAAGAGCGATCGCCCTTATATCCGACCGTTAATTGCGAGTTGCGGTCCCCTTGAGGTAGTGGAGAAACGACATCCTCTTCCTCTTCTTCCTCCTCTTCCTCACTTGCTTCTAAGAAGCCACTCAGGAGTCTCCTGTATGCGATAGCAGAATGCACGTACCTTCATCAGGGTCAAGTTCCGATTCAACCTCTTCTTCGTCTTCGTCCTCATCTTCCACGTCACGCATTTCCACATCTTCGGTCGTTGAACTGATGACATAGGCTTGTTCATCAGGCTATATGCACGTTAATCCACCTGAAATATTGAAATTGTGAGATTCTACCTTGGCCTTTCGAAATTCAACGCCATGTAATGTTTCCCACAGGCATTGAGCGAAGGCCGTCTTAAATGCATCGTAAGCTTCTGTAGACGCGAGTTGCAGGGCCCAACTGTCATATCTGCCGCCATTGGCGTAGTTCCACGTTAGGGACGACGTCTTTGGAG
>QFEN01000127.1:144822-182836 GCA_003316125.1 Auricularia polytricha
CCTTCTTGGGAAGTCACGGTTGGAAGTGAGGAGCTCGCGAAGGAGGCCCTCACCGTTGGACTTGTTGGCTTAATGGGCATCGCTTGTGGTTGGACCGCGGAATCATCTACAGAGTCTGATGGAAGGTCTCCGGAGTCTTGATTCTTCGGCGACTTCCGGTTACCGCCTTTGCCCCTAGCTTTTGTGACAGGTCTAGAAACGTTATCAGGGGAGCGATTAATGGCGGCATAACGAGAAGCGCTGACCGCCATATAAACTGATCCAGGTCAGAGTCCTTTGTGTTATCCGCACTTGCCTTGTACTTACGCTCGTACATGGCGCGGTACATGCAAGTCTCAAAGAATGCACGAGTCGGTTCGTTGGTCCCCGAGGCTACGAATTCATATAACTCGTCGACATCCCCATCGAGGTCGCGCCAAATGAAAGTTGGTTCATCGTCCGTCACTCCAGAACGGAATTCAAGTTCTTCACTGATCAAGAATACCCTCTCTTCATCAGCTATAATTCGTGACGTGTAAGAGCATGTAGTAGATGACGTATTCAATTGATTTACGCACTTTCGTCTTCATCTTCGAGAAGCTCTTGATCACCATCTTCATATACTCGTGTAATGACTAGCTGAAAATTGTGGTCGAGTGCGGGGACACGGCGTATGGTCGCTATTGCCTCATTGTATCTGCAGTGAAATCCGAGTCAGGGAATGTTATATGATGGACCGACACAGCTCGCACATGCATTCCCTTGATGACCGAATGTTGCCCGGCCTGACAAGGTACAACTGACCCATCTCGATCTTGACGACTTCGGCAGCATTGGGGTCTTCTGAGGGTAGTAAGGTTAGGCCATCGGACATATCTTCCAGCCAGATCGAACGTACGCCATACTTTTCCAAGGACTATATCAGAGAATATTAGAAACATACAGACCAAAAAACAGCTGCACTTACGACTCTTGAAGATGTTCATAGTGGCAATATCGAAAGGGAGATCGGAGCCACAGGACCAGACGGCGCGGGTGTGACCAGTCGCGTTATCTCTAGTGTCACGCGTCAAATGTCACACACGCCACCAACCGCATACCACAACCCTAGAAGTTTCGGCTTGTGCAGGCACAGGACAATATGTCAGTTAAACAGTCATCCTCTGCATCAAGAAATAAGCTTTATGGTTAGAAGTATGTTCTACCTTTTATTTGCTATGTTGAAATTTGGTGTCTAGACAACGGCTCCGGAATGGGCAGTGTCCCAGTAACCCCAGAATTGCGAAGTCGCAGACATCATTCCGCAGAGGTTTGCACATAGAAGAACTTTCAATTTTCTGTACTGATTGCGCACGTCAAGGAACATGCAATTGATTCTCCAACTTCAACTACTATATCAGAGTCTGGAGCCAGTTTCTACCGCATGGACGAACCTCTGCGACCCACACTCCGGAGTCTGCCAATCAATTTGAACACTCCTCGTAAAATTACCATTCGCTCGGATATAGCTTTGGTCACCTGCTTTGACCCGGCAGACAAGGAGTTATACAGCCTTTGGGCGCACGGACCTTGAGAAAGGCAATACCCCGAGTTAGATTTAGAAGAGACGTGGCGTTTAGGGTTAGGTTAGTATAGGGTTAGAGGGTTACAATCTTAACACGGCACGTCAGTCATAATTTTTTAATGATGGGCAAGGTATTAATTCTACAAACGTTCCTGGCGTCCTTGCTGCGGTAATATCGGATGAGTCTTAGACTGCGCGATGCGCCATTGTCCGAACTTACTGTCTCACAATTCCCATGGGTGACTTTTGGCGCCGCGTTGCGCTGTCAAGTTTGTGATGGACACCCTTTTGTCCTCCAGCATAAAGTCTGAGCTTTGTTTCATGGAGGACATGAGCGGCCCCGCCATACTCCCAATCTTGTCATGGACAAGTCGGTCATAATTTCTTAATGATAGGCAGGTATTCATTCTACAAACGTTCCTGGTGTTCTTGCTGCGGTGAACCTCTGGTGAGGCTTAGACTGCGCGATGTGATGTGCCATTGTCCGAACTCACTGCCTCACAATTCGCATGGGTGACATTTGGCGCCGCGCTGCGCCGCGAAGTTTGTGATGGACACCCTTTCGTCCTCCAGCATAAAGTCTGAGCTTTGTTTCATGGAGGACATTCATTTTCTTCATGGCTGTCTCCATCTTAGCCAGCACTTTGTTTTTCTTGACCCTTCTTTTGACTTATGTCACTTCGGCTCGGGCGGCCAGCAATTCTACGCAATGTGCCTCTGATCCTTACCAGGACCCACGTAACGACCCGTGCGATGACCTTGGCTATATCGCCAACAATGCCCTAACTGCTGTCGCCTTTGGTGAGTAGCCCGTAAGCCAGGGACCACACGTAACTTACTGTCCGAAGGTTTTGTGGTGTTGACTGCTCTCACTCAGACTTACCAAATGATCTATAAGGGTGCGAAGTGGATGTTGCCCATGGTCGTCGGGGAATACAGTACGTCTCAGTCTCTAGCTCGTGTTGGTTCTTCCTGATGTTGGCTGTAGTATATGTTATAGGCTTTGGGTTTCGCTTCGCTTTGCATTACAATCCTGATTCATTGGGGATTTACATCGTTGAATACTTGATGATCGTATTATCTGTGAGCCAGCGTCAAACCGCAACTATGATCGTCTGTTGATCCTTTAAAAGCCCTGTTTCTTCATTGCAGCAAATTACGTTCTCCTCGGTCGCCTTGCCAGGGAAATCGACTGCGTTCATCACGTCTTACTTCCAGTGAGGCGGCTCACCCTCGTTTTCGTCATGTCTGACGTGACTACCTTTATCATCCAGGTAGGTGTTGAAGCTTTTTCTAAATGGTCTTTTCTAATGTTGTGGTACCACAGGCTGCAGGAGCCGCAATGACTACATCTAGCGTTTACAATTCTACTGTAACTGGACTTCATGTACGTTCTACCCGTGTTTTTCTATATCTGAGTGAGGTCTGATCATCTCTGTCAGATTTTTTTGGCCGGCCTCGTTTTGCAACTAGTCTCCTTCATTTTCTTCTGTGTCATCTACGCACGATTCCTCTACAATATCCACGCTAAAGAGCAGGGTGTCTGGATGCGAGACTCGAAGCAACACTGGAATAGCGACTGGCGAACACTCGCCGCTGCCTTGACGATCAGCTGTATCGGCATTCTGGTTTGTCTTCCATGCAGCAACCTTACGACCTTTAACAAACGCGTTTGCAGATTCGTTCGTGCTACCGTGTTGCAGAGATCGCTCAAGGCTTTCACGGCAGCCTCGGCTCAAGCGAGGAAGCCTTCTACCTGGGTGATACGCTTCCCCTTTGTGTGGCCATCGTGATCTACGTTCCATTCTGGCCCGGAAGGTTCATCACAGCCAGGCTAGCGCCTTCCTACGTCAACGAGTCGCAGGAGTTATCAGTTTCTCGCAATACTTTGGTTCACACCCACAGTGGAATAGATGATTGCTAACCACACTCACTCCACTCGTATTTATTACTCAGTCTACGTATTATATCAGGATACACATAGCAACTAATAGTTGTTATATAGGGACCTTGCGGCTCTGGTAGTGTTATTTTACGTACGTTGCTCTAGTGGCGAGAATTAGCATTGGGTGCTTCAAGCTTCAGTGGTCAACTTGTACTCCGAAATCCCCTTGGCGCTAAGCTCGATGAAACTTATCATTGTGACGCATAATTATAAGTATGGGGATACTAATCATAACAACTGTCTCCCTTTTATACGGTCGGACTATGGGAGACTAGGAGTACTTATTTGAAGGTACTCAGGAGAAAACGAGCGCCGCACTGAACCATTTGCCATCCGCGGGGGCTGGCATAATTTCACACAAACAATTATTCGATGGATCACCTCACTGCCACGTCCATCAATGCCTCCCACTCGTTCTGACTGACGTGTCACATTCTATTGAGTGTGGATAGTCCGCCAGTGACAGGACCAGTCGCGTGACTCCTACTGTCACGGGGTAACATTATGTCATATACATACGTCATGTGGTCACAAGGCCGCTGTGCGTGTACCTAAACAACGGCAACCCCACAATATCGATCTCGCAAACAGCATTCTGCAGAGCCTGTTGGCCTATACGGCGACTTTCAAGTTGCCGCGTGCATTGGGGGACATGCGACTACCTCTCCAACTTCAACCACTGCATCAGAGCCGGAGGAAATTTCTAGGATGTTCGAATCTCTGCGACCCACACTCCAGTTTTCCAATCAATTTGAACATGCCTCGTAAATTTACCATTTCCCCAGCTTAATTGATCGTATATACCCTTTTGGTGCCCGGACCCTGAGAATTTCCAATGGCGATACCCCAATCTTGCCAGGCACATCATAAACATTGTTGGTTCTAAATTCTGAGAGGTATCGATTTTGCAAATGTTCTTGCTGTTCATTGCTACGGTAAACCTCTGATGAGTCTAGGATCGCATAGCATGTCAAAACTCACTGCCTTGTGGTTGCATGGATATCGTTTGGCGCCGCGCCGCGGTGCATAATTTTGGATGAACACTACTCATCTTCAAGCCTAAAAACCGAGCATGTTGATCTATGAAGGGTATTCTTCATCTTCATTTTCTTCATCTTCTTTATCCTTTTGTTCTTTTTCTTCATGGCTGGATCCATCTTACCGAGCACTTTGTTTTTCTTGACTCTTCTTGTCACGTCGGCTCAGGCAGCCACCAATGTTCGACAATGTCCCCCTGATCCTTACCAAGACCCACGTAACGACCCATGTAATGCCCTGGGATATATCGCTAACAATACGCTCACCGCTGTCGCCTTTGGTGAGTGGCCACTAAGCCAGGGAAACACGTAACTTATGGTACAAAGTTTATGTGCTGTTGGTCGTTCTCATTCAGACTTATCAAATAATCTATAACGGTGCGAGGTGGATGTTGTCCATGGTCATCGGGGAATACAGCACGTCGCATTCTTCCGCTTGTTTTGGTCCTTCCTCATGTTGGTTGCAGTTTATGCTCTCGGCTTTGCATTTCGCTTCGCTTTGCATAATAATCCTGATTCGTTGGGGATTTTCATCTCTGAGGACTTGATGATCGTATTGTCTGTGAGGCACCAAACTGTCACTATGAGCATATGTTGACCCTTTAAAGCCCTGTTTCTTCATTGCCGCGAATTACACTCTTCTTGGTCGCCTTGCCAGGGAAATTCACTGCGCTCATCACATCTTGCTTCCAGTGCAGCGGCTCACCCTCATTTTCGTCATGTCCGACGTCACTACCTTTGTTATACAGGTGAGCGTTGATTTTATTTTTTCGAATGTCCCTCTCTGATGATATGGTTCTAAAGGCGGCAGGGGCCTCAATGACTACGTCCACCGTTCAAAACTCTGCGTTGTTGGGACTCCACGTATGTCCTCACACCTGGCGTTTTCCTGTGGTCTGGAATTTGGTCTGATAATCTGTCAGATTTTTTTGGCCGGCCTCATTATGCAACTGGTCTCCTTTGTTTTCTTTTGTATCATTTACGCACGGTTCCTTTACAAGGTCTACTCTGAAGAACAGGATATTTGCGCGCGAGACTCAAAGAAACATTGGAATAACGATTGGCGAACACTCGCCGCTGCCTTGGCGGTCAGTTGTGTCGGACTTTTGGTTCGTGTTACATGCAGGCAGCAATCTTTTAGTCTTTAACAAACGCTTTGGTAGATTCGTTCTTTCTATCGTGTTGTGGAGGCTAGTCAGGGCTTCCGCGGCAATCTCAGCACAAGCGAGGCAGCCTTCTACCTGGGTGATACGATTCCCATTTGTTTGGCCATCGTCGTGTTCGTCCCATTCTGGCCTGGAAGGTTCATTCAAAACAAGCCAGCGCATCCCTACGTCAAAGAACAGAAGGAGTTATCCGTTTCTAGCACTACTCTGGTATAAACCATGAGGCAACCACCGACTGTTAACCACCACGCTCATTGCATTCATTGGTACATTACTTTTTCAAGGAATACATACATAGTACAGGAATTACACGAATAGGTACTTTACGGACCTTGCCACTCTGGTAGTGTTGTCAATTGCTCATATGTAAATTACATTGCTCAGCGGTGGGAACTGAGCGTCAGCTGCATGTATTCATCCGAGTCATACGAAATCAAAGTCCAAGTCAATATCAAGCCAGCCTGTCACGGGTACGTATGTAAACGGCCACAACGATTCTGGTGAGGCCGCGACGCGTAGCAAGCACTCAAGTACTCAAGCTTCAAGCCTGCTGCTAGCTTTAATTATACTTTTACTTTTTTACAGCGTGATCTCAGATCTAGTCGCACTTGCCATTGGTCGCCGCGTGTTACTGATTGAAAATCACCTGCGCACACAATAGTATCCAAGACAAAGTAGCTAGCAAGTCAGGGGCTGTTTCTCTTAGTTACCGAGAGCTCTGCTTTCATCTGAACAATATTAATGACGGACTCAGCCTCCGACGTTGTACGGCACTGATGCCATCGACCTTCACTCCGAATTATTCACATGTCTCCCATCAACGGCGTGAACTTCCCAGAACTTCATATCCATCGGCTGTCAGTTGAACTTCTGCAGCTGGTATTCTTGTTCATCGTTAACGACGTGCTAGGTCGTCCTAATCTTCACTCATGTTAATATTAATGCTGCGACTCAGAAGATAATTCCCAGATAACCAAAATCCTTCGGGAGAAACAGCGGGACGGTGGCTGTCATGTTACCCATACGGCGCAGGAGATCTGTGTTCAACACATCTCGGTTGAGAAGCTTGGAGTGTTACCTGGTTTACTGGTCAGATCTCAGAAGATTCGGTGTATCAAGTCTCTCTCGCCTATGCATCATTGATCGGGGGTGTGCCCGTTCCGCCGGGATAAACCACTTTTGTTAATTTCCCCGATCTAGAGACCATTGGAAGGGGCTGCGCCTGTAATGGATGCAATCGTACCGGGTCGTCACCGTGCAAGTGATTCGGTCACACATTCTTGCGTTGAATCAATGACACCCCTTGGTCATCGGCATGGATTATTCATATTTCATGGACTTCGTCTTCCTACGTTGCAAAACTGACTCTGGTGGAGTTGATCGTCTCATAGCGCTGACTGGCGCACCTTGGGGATCTGCGTATATGGACTTTCGGAGGCCACCGAGCAAATTTGATGATGCTGTTGCTCTCAGTTGTAAGGGAAGTTACTATCCGTGAGGAGGTGCTCGTGCCCCGGGCTGTGCAAGTACGCCACGCACACGCTTCAGACCAGTGAACCAGCCACTGAATAAAATAGAAGTAGTTCAAGGGATAAGATCTATCGAAGGCATAAAATGCACCTTTATTATTCATGTATTATT
Organism: Auricularia polytricha; assembly: GCA_003316125.1. NCBI lineage: Eukaryota > Fungi > Basidiomycota > Agaricomycetes > Auriculariales > Auriculariaceae > Auricularia > Auricularia polytricha. Next base: position 152,155 of record QFEN01000127.1, read on the forward strand.
GGAACTTGAACTTCGAAATATGTCGTCCGGTTCATCAGAGGGGCAGTCATGAGCGGTGGTAGCTTTAAAATGTAAAAATCGTGGACAGTGTGCTTCGCATCGTTTCACCTCTATCCACTTTAGTTCGTTCGTTGTGTTTGCTCCGAGGGGCACCGTCCGAATCTCACCACCATCTAGTGCACCCGGAGTACGTGGAGCTCTGTTTGCGCTCACCCGAGACTGATTAAAGCGTTCCATTGTGCAACAGATGACAGTGTTAGGCTTCATTCGCACTACTGGGTTGCGTTCGCCTTCGTCAATGTTGAGGACAGACATTGGTTTGTGTCGAGATTTCGATAAGCCACTCACATCTTCATCAGCGAAATCGGCGGCACAACTCACGGTGTGTGCCGGATTCAATCCATAAAAAAAGGTCGTGGAGCTTTCCTCAATGTCATGAATGCATGGCGACCATTGAAAATCACTGCCACAACACGGATACAGTCTTACTAGTCATTACCATTTCCTGCGTCTCCCGCTTGCCCAGCCGCTTCATTCCCAGTGGGCTTAAGCCTGAGAAAGAGAAAGAAAATACACAACGCCAAAATTCATCGCAAGACTATTGGTGAAGAATGACAGGTCTTTCAAACATGATAAGAACACGATGCAGTCATATGGAAGATCGACAGCACACCTTTTTAACCTTGTAATGTGCTCAAAAATGATGCGAGGCCACTTGGTGGTGGTTTTTGCTGGGATTTTGTCTTCACAGCCTCTTTCTCTCGATTGCGAGCCAACATCTCCTGTAATACTGTCTTCTTTTTGGGCCTTGCGTGGAGGACTGGTGTGCTGCCTCGTGTCGAATGCGCCACAGTGGATAAGCCAACTGGCAGGGAAGAACGTGATGAAGACGGGATTCTTTCCTCTTCCTGTTTGCGATCTGACCGAGATGAGACGGACTCTGCCGGGACCGGCGATGGTAGCAATAGTTTGGCTCCAGTGGTAGGCTCTGACTTGGGGAAGGTCTCTCTCCTACTAAACGAGGTATAGGAAATAAAGCCGCAACGATGGCAGGTAATCTTGAGGGCGTTTGATTTCTTGTCCACAACCTTTCTTCTTCTTCTTCTTGGTCGGTGCAATTCTAGAGAGCCATCGGCGGCTAACAAATATGAACCGCACCGCAGACAATATGTTGTGGATGAAGAATCGAATTCTTCTGGGTAGAGAGAACGCGCTCGAGAAGCATGAAGGGCAGAAAGACTAGGTGACACTGAAAGAAGTGCGAAAGGCAAAGCAGTCTGGAACTTTGTGGTAACAGCAGAAGTCATTGAGGCAAAGAATGATCAATATTCCCACGGGTGCTTAAAATCTTTGTTATCCAAAAAAGGCAAGTGTTGTTATTCGCCGATCATTTATAGCTAGTGTGGCCATGACCTTCAAATCTTTTTGTTCTTCGGATAACAGGAAACAACGGTTCGTCTACTTTTGTCCATTGGCTTCTTAACGGTTTGTACTCTTTGACCATCTTAGTTTACCACTAGTCCCCCTTCATCCACCATGATTGTTTCAAAGCGTCCTCAGCATTCACCACCACCCATCTCACATCCAACAGAGCTGGCTCTAAATCATTTCTCTGTATTCACTGCACCAGTATCACCTCCAAGTACGCCTCCACGATCTCATAGACCTTCAATCTCGAAGCCAATGATTTGGCTAACTCGCAATACGAGTTCTTCCTCGAATGTTTCACATTCTGTCGCAGCTGCACCCAAGCCAATTCGCATATCAGAACCCAGGTTTGACAGCTCCTTGGAGATCTTCAATATCAAACGTAGTGGGCCTCTTGGGAGCGGCGCCATGGTTGTGAGGACTCCGCGAGAGGCGCTGTCTGGTACGAGCGCTCTGTTTGAAGGTGACGGTGGGCAACGAGAATCGGTTTCTGAACCCCCCTCAGAGGAGGAAATGGGTTTGCCTGCGCTTCCAGATGATCCGCCACCTCTGCCGTCCAAGTCTTCCCTTGAGTCGACAACTACACTCGCCCCGACAAATGATAGCTTATCGAGTCTTCCGGTGAAAGAGACATCCGTACCGCCATGCCCAACCCGTCCTCCTCCCCCACCGCCATTCACTTCATCCACAACCCTTCGTCCGGTCATTAAGGCAAGGGCCTCCTCATCTTTGGCAGACAATCTGCCACCTGTGCCACCACTTCCCGTTAACGTCTCTGCTACACCACCCCAGCCTCCTTTCGAACCTATTCTGCTGTCCCCTGTCCCTAGCAGTGTGATTGATCCTTCCAAGATTATCGTTACTATAGAGACAAGTTCAGCAACGCACCGCACGACATTCCGCACTCTTATTTCGAGGCCTTCTTACCTCTCAAACTATATCACTTCCCTCTTGCCACGGAAATCAGTCGCGGCATCATTGTACTCCAATGCAAGCGACATATCCGAGCTTCCAGACAACTCGTTCAATGCTATGTTTCATGATCACTTGGCGTCTTCCGGGTTTATATCCCAGTCAACCATGAATATTCATGTTTTCCTCGACAGGCCAAGCGCTCCGTAAGTGCCGTCCCGTTTCTGACTGGTGTATGATCCTCAACGTAATTGTTCTAGATACGCGCACATCTTGTCATACCTCCGCACTCCCCTCTCTACTTCGGAAAACCCCGCCGTCATTCCTAGAGCTGTTCAACTTGCGTCCTCGTCACGAGCAAGACTCGAGGCGTTACTCGAGCTTCGTGACGAAGCCAATTATCTTGGTCTGGACGAGCTGTTCAAGCTATGCAATGAGGAGATATGCAGCGGGCGCAATATGACGATCCGTGCACGCGCCGGAAGCATGAGTAGCGCAGCTTCCATCCACTCCCTACACACCGTCCAGGAAGACGGCGAACCTCACGAAATGGGCCGTTCATCTTCTCGCTCTAGCGGGAAATCAACGCGAGTAACATCTCCACCAGGTCACGGTGCTGCACCTCGTGAACGCAGCCAGAGCAGAGAGAAGCGAGAGAATACCCCTAACTCACGACAAGCTGCAATTACTTCTTGGATATGATGTATGTGATGATTGACATGACCATGACTTTGTTTTCTTTCGTAACTATCTGACTTATTCACGAGCATCTTGCATATTGTACATACTTATTCACACTCATTGTAGCATGATATTTCACCGTTATTATATGATATTGTAGAATAGGCTGCCAAATCCATTGACTCATTTTGACACAAGATTCACAATCCAAAGGGCAAAATCAGAAGACAACACGTAAATTTCATACTACGAACGACGAACTAATGCTATAGTATAGCAAGACACGATCGAACACAGGGCCTGAAGACAACAATGGCATGATGGCGAAGCGAAGGAGAGAATATAACAAGGAAAACGTGAATGACCGAATACCAGTACAGAGACCTTTGAACGTGACCATGATGAGTTAGTAAACATTGAAGGGAATTGAAAAATAGGGCATGGTGGAATATCAAACGGTTATTGTACACATAAAACACCGTCATCATTGGTAGATGCAGAGTATCACTTCTGTTGCTCCGCATAAGGGTTGACGCTATACACCTTAATGACAGGCGGGCTCTTGGTCAAATCGGCGGTCACGATAACCTTGCATAGGAATTAACAAAATGTTATGTATCATTCAGAAGAATACGCACGGGAACGGTCATCAGCTCCTTGATGTCTTGAATCTTGTGGCCAGCTGGTGTGGTCCTCAAACCCTCAAACACAGGCTGAACCTTGGCGGCAGACAGCAGCCTTTGCTTCGAGGTCTCGGGTGCCTTTTCAGCCTCCATGTCCCTTCCCAACACAATCTCGTCTTCATCGGCATCATCCTCGTCAAATAAGGCCTTCTCGTCGTGTACAGAGCGAGATGCAACTTCCATTTTGACCGCGTGGGCCTCAGCGTTCTGCTTAACCTTCTTTAAATGCTCATCATCGCTGTTCTCTGCCAGCCAGTTAAGGACGTCCTTATTCGACCAGTAGATTTGCAAGGTGTGCGAGTGCTCATCATAGACGTGGTTCTAGTCAACAGTCAGATTTTTCTCATAGACCAGTTCTGAAACACATACGTCAATAGGCATCTGGTCGACATGGACCCGCTTCTCAATGCCAAACTCAGGGACAAGAACGTCGAACGCAGCATCAAGAACACCAACAACCTTGGCTGGACGAATGACAGGACCATATCGTTGTGTGAGGTCCGAAATTAGAACACACAAGTAGAGATGTGTCGACTGCTCCTGCGCCAACTTCGCCGAGTCCTTTTTGCTGTTCATAAAAGTCAGTACAGCAGACAAGCAATTGCTAAAATGACACAAACATGTTGCACTGTTGAGCAATCTTTGCAACGGCATCACGGTCCATGGTAAATTTGGGTTCCACTGCCATCCGTTAGAAGATGATGCGGACAGTTCCAAAGCATAACTCACCTCCACCCTGCAAAACTGACTCGAGTTGACGGTGCACAAGAACATCCGCGTAGCGACGGATAGGAGAGGTGAAATGAGTGTAGAGAGGCACGCTCAAAGCATAGTGGCTGTACTTTGCAATGTCGAGCATACCGGCGCAGAAGTATTTGGCTCGTTGAGTAGCTTTGTGGGAGATCAGCTCCAATACCATGCGGGCGGTCGGGTTTGTGATCGCCTCGAATGACTTCATGATGGCACCACTAGAAGAGACATCGACTACAATATTAAGCCGATTGGCACGCTCGGTGAAAAGATTCTGTACAAAGTTGTAGCCGGAGTGGGATCACATATATGATATCAACTCACGAGGCGTCTCTCAAGCGGTGTATCATGTCTACGAAGCAGGGCCTGCTCAGGAAGGTGGACGGCAATACGTTGCGCAACAGTGGTATTGGTTAACAGCATGAACTACAATTGTTCAAATTAGTCTTTGCTATAGCTCAGGTAAAATTCAAACACGGACCTCCTCAACAATGTTGTTTGCATCACTGTTTTCAGTCTGCTCGCAGTCCACTGGTCGACCGGTTTCGTCGAGGGTAAACTTAAGGCGCTTGGACGAAAGGCTCACAGCACCATCCTGGAAGCGCTTAGCACGAAGCTGCTTTGCAAGACCATTCAGGATTTTGATGTCATGCACGATCGCTAATGTACTATGTTCCGGAGCGACCACAAGATCACCTATAATGTGACCGTCAATAGCTTTCTGAGCGTCGGTATATGACAGTTTTGCAGAAGATCTAACATTAAATGAAATTAATTCAATGCACTGATACATAACACTCACTTGATGACGGTCTTGCCTAACCACCTCTGGACGATTTTGCCCTCCTTTGTCATGGTAAAGATAGCCGAGAATGCCAGACGTTCAACACCCGGATTAAGACTGCACGCCTCTTCGCTGATGGTGGGAGGAAGCATGGGTACGGCGCGCTGCACGAGATACACGCTGGTTGCCCTCTTACGAGCATCGCGGTCAAGAGCAGTATTAGGCTTAACGAAGTAAGAGACGTCAGCGACGTGCACGCCCACATCATAAGTGCCGTCGTCGTTGGCCTTAATGGACAGTGCGTCATCAAGGTCCTTGGCAGACTCGGGATCAATAGTGAAGATGCGCTCCTCACGAAGATCCTTCCGGACCTCATACTCTCTCTCTGGGACGCTATCAATATTATCATCAGCTCATATATTGAGAGAGGATAACCGGGAACTTACGTCCAGGGCGTGGGAGGTAGGCATTTAAGAACGCTGTCCGAGAACTCCTCTGTGGGGAAGTTGCAGTCCTTCAACAGGGCACTAGTTTCAACTTCAATGTCTCCAATGGGGCCAAGCTCTTCAGCCAAAGTGCCAAATGGGTGGAGAGAACTAATGGGCTACAGAAAAAACCGTCAATGAAGTCAACATATAATTGCCAAAACACACTGACATGACGCTTGATACAAGCAACGAACAGCTTGTCTGCATAAGCCTCAGAATTCTGCACAAAGTCTGCAGGCGCCTGTTCAGTCGGAATGGCAATAAGTGGTACCCGCTTGTCGGTGGGCTTGAACCACACGATCTTCGGGCGTTCTATAGGTCCGCGCCTGGGCTCGTCGCCACGGTCGCCTTCACGCTCCCTGCGCTCAGCCTCCTGCTTCTCTTTGGTCGCAGCGGACGAAGGCCGCAAAAGGCCAAGAGTGCCAGAGAAGAGTTGGCCAGGCATACGCTCGACCACGGCAACGACGTGCCCCGCAAACTGAGGCTTAACATCATCGGTAACCCTGACAGAAACAAATGACTATGAGTCAATGGTCCGATAGGAAAACGATGCAAACGCACTCCTCATCTTCGAATAGCATCAAACCTTGACCCTCGACTTCAACATCATCCTTTTTCTTGTCGTCGCGGCGTATAGAGGACGACTTCAGGTCATAAGCAGAGTTTTCTTCCTTCTTGCGCTTCTTCTCTTCTTTCTCCTTCTTCGTTCCCCAAACTTCATCAACATCAAGAAGCTCGACGGCGACAATATCACCCTCCAGAGCACGATTACGGTCCTTGGATCCACAAATATAGATGTCGGCGTCAAGAACCTCGGTAGCAACGTACGCGTCCGAGCGATTACGTTTGTTGACTCGTAAGATGCCAACAACAAGTTTTCCTGCTGCAAGAAGTGGCGGCAGCGAAGCCTGAGGTAGGTAAGGAGCGAAAAGAGATTTGCGTTGGGGCTGGTTGGATTGTTGCTGAAGCTGTGATTGGAACTGCTGCTGCTGCTGCTGTTGCTGTTGCAGTAAGCTGACACCGCCCATATTCAGACCCATCATGTTCGCAGCCATCATATTTGGAAGCATGTTCGGGAATGAGAAAGATGGCATCTTGTGATGGTGGCCACCAGCCGCAGCACGGAATTGCTGCAAACTCTGAAGCTGTGCTTGAGCTTGAGCAAGATCAGCGGCGAATGCATTGTTGCCTTGGATAGCGCCAACACCTCCGTCTGAGAAATTATGAATATTAGATGTGTGAGCAAACAAAAGTCAAACTTACTGATGCGCCAGCTAGAATCAACTCGAGAAGTGGTGCGAGAGTGACCACCAAAGCCAGGAGGAGGTGCAAAGCCGTCGTCGAAGCCGTCCTGACCACTGTAAGGGAAGCTGATTGACCCCTGAGCGGGATTGGGTTTGTTGACAACATTGACGCTGTGTCTCCTGCCATGGCCGCGTGGGAGACCTGCTGGTTGATTATCGAGACCAAGACCAAGGTTGCTCATGCTATTGAATTGGCCCATGGGGGAGTTGAAAGCGTTGACACCTAAATTTCCACCCATGTTGGACGGTAATGTGCTCTGTACGCGCCTATGCCTGTTTGGTACCAATCCTGGAGTTTGTAGCGAAAGAACCTGGTTTGAAGCAAGCTGCTGCTGGTACAAAGCCTGCTGCTGTTGCTGAAGCGCCTCAATCTGGTTCTGGAGGGCAATCTATGGTAATTTCAGTAACGCATAGCACGCAACACGGTCGGCTGCATACCTGTTCAGCCATGATGCCTGTGAAGTCCCCTTCAGGCTTCCTATGGGATTGTTCATCCGAAGCAAAGTTAGGTGGTTGCTGAGGAAACTGGAATCTGACGTCTTCTTCATTGATAGGTGGACCCACGGGAACATTGGAGCTAGTCCTCCTACGCGCTCCAAACATGAAGCCAGGGGCAAGCTGAGGACGACCAGTCGGCCCAAGAACATCCTGTTCTTGTGCTGCGAGAGCAGCGAAACGAGGAGGGATGAAACTTTGAGACTGAGAGCGAGGCTGGTGCCCTTGCTGATGTTGGTAGAAATGCTCGGGGATTTCACCGTCTTCGAACGAAGCTCCGGTGCCATCTTCGGCATCTTCCATCATTGCGCCCAGGTGAGGCGAGAAGGAGTTGTAACTACCAGGAACACCGGCGATGCCCAGCGATACAGCTTTGCGGTGCCTAACAGCATCTGCGAGGGTGGAGGTAGGGAACGAAGAAGCACCTGGCTGGAAAACTGGTGCATTGGCTGGAAGGTTTGAAGGTTGTGCTTGCGGAGCATGCATGGAAGCAGCGAGCGAATTATTAATTCCAGGAGAGATTGATTGATTTGGAGGCGAAGTTGTCTTCAGGTCTGCAATGACTCTCTGTAAAGAGGACAAAGCATCACTAGATTCAGATGCCGAAGGGGGTGCAGGCGAAGAGGAAAGGCCAGTCATGACGCGAGTACCCTGAGACGCAGAAGGTTGACCTTTGCGATGGTTGCCGTTTCGTGGGGCCCCGCTGGTTTGGCTCTTGCTACGAGGTTCAGCTTTCTTAGGCTCAGGAGCTTTTCTATTGGTGTCTGAACCAGACTCAGTTCCGCCAGTAGTAGACGCCCCTGTTTGAGGTTTCTTGTTACCGGACCTAGAGGTAGGCCTTGGTGCACCTTGGAGGTTGCCGGCTGCAGACGACGGCCTAGCATTGGATGAAGTTCTCCTCGAACCTCTGTTGGGTACAGAGGGTGGTCTCTTTTCTTCCTTCTTCGGCAGGTGTTGTGTTTGAGTGAATTCGTCGGTCATTTCGTTCGTATCGTACGGAGACAGGAAACTATTACAGGATATTCGATATTTTTTTTGGATTATCTGTTTTGTGGAAGAATGTGAACTAGAGCTATCTGGCCAAGGGTTGGACGTCGACCATCAGCAACTGGACAAGGTTAGTTCTGTTAGCTACTGACCTTGTCGGGGCAGGAGAGTGCAGATTATTGTCGTCTTTGCCCTGTAGGGCGAGTGAGGGATTATGAAGCGTGAATGCCGTGTGTAGGCGTGGAAGGGATCTTAAAGCTTGGTCGTCGTAAATCAACATTGACTGAGTTCATTTTCCTATCACATCCGCAGGCTACTATTTCCCACGCTAACCCAAGCGGAAGCAACGGAAGGGACCGAATTCAGCAAATTAGAGAGCCGATCCCAATTATCTGGTATTGGTAGAAATACGGTCTATCTGTCTATATATCTCAAAGCCCCTCCACAGGAACAATCATGCCTTAGTGAGCTTGTTGATGATCGCACCCGTGTACTCCATAGTCGAGGCCTTCCCACCCAGATCCCCTGTAATCGTCTTACCCTCCGCGATCGTCTATAACGTCGTAAGAAATACAGATACGCGTAATAGAAAAAACTCCTTACACTAAGAGCGGCCTCTTCGATCTTGGCAGCATGTTCATTCAAGTTCATGTGTCTATACGAGGTATCCCGGATCAGCCTAGAAGCCACTAACAGTTCCTGAAGTTCACGTACCTCAGCATCATCAGAGAAGATAGAAGGAGTGCAGTAGGATTAGCTAATCCCTTCCCTATATTTGACCATCTCGGTATTGGTTATACACCCGAAGTAAAGATGAGCTGTACCTGCAATATCGGGAGCCGATCCGTGCACGGCTTCGAAAATCGATGCATCCTATGGAAGGGGGGACATAAGGCTTGAGCTCGAGCCGCTTAAAGGGCAATGCGACCTACACGACCAATGTTACCGGAAGGTGTCAAGCCAAGGCCACCAATCAATCCAGCACACATGTCCGACAAAATATCACCATAGAGATTAGGCATCACCATGACCCGGTTGGAGTAAGGCTGGGGATTCTGCACAATCTGTACAGATATCCTCAGCGGTGCTCGTTACTACATCGGCCTCATGTTTATTTACCTGTAGGCAGACACGATCCAAAAGGTCTTCATCGTAGGCGATATCCGGGAAGTCCTTCGAAACTTCCCGACAAGCGGACAAAAACATGCCATCCGACATTTTCCTAACCTGAATTAGTATTCATCCATAATTCTTGACTAAGATACCCCTCACATGATATTGGCCTTGTGGACAGCCGTGACTCGCTTCCTTCCGCTAGCCTGTGCATAATGGAACGCATAACGAGCAACGCGCTCAGAGGCGTCCCATGTGATGAGTTTGATGGACTGGACCACCCCATCCACAATCTGGAACACCCACGTAAGCAATACTCATGTATCATAGGGTGAACCCTACCTCGTGCTCAATACCCGAGTACTCTCCCTCGGTGTTTTCCCGAATCAAAACGGTGTTAACGTTGTCATAAGGAGTCTTAAAGCCCTTGATCGAAACGCACGGGCGAACGTTCGCAAAGAGTTTAAACGTCCGACGCAGGGTCAAGTTCAAAGAGACGTGGCCCTTGCCAACTTGAGGGCGCTCAGCATACGTGTGAACCAGAGTAAAAACAAGGCGCACTTGGAGTTGCCAGCGGTCCTGAGAATAGGATTTAGTGTTTCGCTTCTTTCTAACCACAATCAACGCACCTTTCAGAGCAACAGTGTTCTTCTTTACAGAATGAATTGCAGCGTCCGGAATAACCGTTTTCCCGCCTTTTAAAACGGGAGTGACGCTGACCTCCTCCCATTCGATGGGGACCTATTGGAATTGTAAGTCGCGTTCATCTCAAATGAGAGACTGCAAGCGAACGTTTGCAGCAGCGTAGATGTCTTTGACTGATTCACTGATCTCTGGGCCAATACCTGAGCTCTTGACGTCAATTAACTGAATCTCCACTAGATGAGCAACCTAACCGTCTCCAGGAATCAAAGTCACAGTGTATTTGCCCTGTCATATGGGTAAGGGCTATAACACGAAATTTTTTGCAAGACTCACATTGCTACCCTTGTGCCCAGCAAAAGCAGCAGTCGGGGAGGCAGAAGCATACCGTCTGAATGGCTACAACGTAAACGTAAGTGCCAACCCGAATAACTAGAAAACACAAATCGGTTGACCTGGGCGGACTTGAATGCGCCCTGCGCAACACCAACAATCGACCGGTGGGCCAGCATTTTTGTTTGGGAAAAGTGGAGGTGTGTCTGGATGAAAAAGTTGTGAGGCCTTGCAGACAAGTCCTATTTTGGGAACAACGGAAACACCGGATGAATCCGGAGTCTGGACGAGTATGCCTTTCACATGGAAGCACGATGTAAGTCTAACTAGTGGACGGCTTTGGTCGCACTTCGTTTGGTTCAGCCCACTTCGCGGCAAGTGAGCGCTACCACATCGTGTCACCGTAAATGCAACCCAGCTGACGGTGACAATTTAACTTGCCTTGTTTAAATTGTATGCGGACTTCGTGAATTTCATGCATGTATATACATACACAGACTGGTCCCTAGTAGACTAGTCCATCGATTTACGACATCAACCTGACCGTTAAGTCGATTTATAATATCCAGAGATAAGCGGATGCGGCGGCCTATGGTGGACGCACAGCCTGTCCACTTCTGTCAGCCAAAGCGGAAAGCCTGTCGTCGCTGCTCGCGGCCGCCAGCTTGAAAAGCTACGCGTCAGAGGTAAGATTCTCACCTATCCACCCCAATCCAGCGGTTGCAGTAGTCTTTGAGGTTAGTATGTCGTCACCTATCAGCCGCTGGAAGGGCGAAAATTTGAAACATGATGACGTTGGTCTTCATGTGGTAAGCTCAGGGGTGGCAGAGCGGGGGAGCGTACTGTTAACATGAGCAGCATTGGCAGCCCTAGGATGGGGCGAGCACTGAGCACTGAGGTCCGAGGGAACAACAATTCGGAGGTGGGGGTGTCAGTCCGGCTGGCAGGAAAGGTGAACCAGTGGGTAAACCCTCACACTGGTATTTGCAAACTCATATGAACAGTGCTGGAGTTGGATGAAACTCTGTGACATGGAGTAGTACAACCCAATGAACGTAATTTGAAAAAAAAGGGGAGTGGGTGATGACCAGGATATGACCGAGGACGTTAGAGGCTGAGCTAGAACATTTTGATGTACAGAGCAAAAACCGTAAAGCATCTCGACACGCATTTTGAGAAACCATTAATTTTCACGCCATTGATAGGCGCATCCGGCACATCTGAAACTTTATCATCAGACTGGCTGTCTACATAGTCACCAGTGAAACTGGCCTGTAAACTGATCCCACGAGGCCATGTGATCAGCACCAATCGTCGTAAATTCAATTGAGAGGAAGCACATACATGTCGTCATGGGCTCATCCGCAGATCGGATCTGTAACTGATAGAAATATGCGCGAGGATGACTACACTTGTCACAAGCGACTACAGGTCGTGGATCAACATTCCCACATCCTACGTCGTGAAAGCACGAAGGGACTGACTAGCGGTTGAATCAGCATCCCGCCACGTTTCCTCTCCTCCGAGCACATCGTCTACTTCCTTTCGCTTCATGCGCGAGCGGGAAGTCATCTACAACGCAGTTGTGATAGGAACGTTGTGAAGGGACTAAAATAGTTTTAAATTATTCGAGTACACACCTGCTTCGAGATCGGAAACTCGTATGGACACGAATTGCATGCCCATTTATTGTACCCCGTTTCTGAGGATATTACGAGCAGATTAGCGCATGTCGGGCAGAACAGCATGTAAACTAGATATGCTGAGGGAATCAAGCAAAACCTTCAAGCGGATGGTAACACACACTTCAGACAAGGTTGGAATCTGGATAAGGTTACGAAAACTAATAGTAATAGTAAATTCAATTGAATTATGTAATATTGGTAATCGGTACTCAGTTCGAGTTTAAAAGTTCAAATTTCAAATCTACCCGAGCACAACTTGGTTGGGCGCGAGATTTGATCATAAACGGAACAACTGAATCGCAGTACTAGTGCTGGGCACACCAGGTTCAAGTATTAACTGCATCCCAACCAGGGGGAACAATTTTTGAAGGAGAAATCCACACAGCAGATTCCCTTCTCCGCTAATCAAGCTGAAGCTGCGATAATCACCGAGAAGAGCTCCCCAATGCCTTTAAATCGCTCACCACAACAGCCCTCTGATGTAGGGCCCATCATGGTTCGCCATGAAGCGATAGACAGTGCAAACTCTCTCGCTAGCATCGATCGTCCCCCATCCGAAGTCGAAGAGCTTCCACCTGCGAAGATCTATCGCCCCCTATCAATTCATGTGCTAGCCCTCCTCATGCCTGCGTCAATATTCGGAGTACTCGCACGGCTTGGCTTGCAAGCGCTTACCACGTACGACGGGCAAAGTGTTTTCCCGTTGGCTTACGTCCAGGCCACGGGGTGCTTTATTATGGGCGTTGGGTTGAGAATGAAAGTGCCATTTGGTAATTTGTGTGTATTCCTTCTCTTTCACATCACCTTGCCTTTCATACCTCTCCGCAGTTATGGTCCGTTATACACGGCTATGACAACTGGTCAGCACCTCTGGTATCAGGCCGTAACACCAATTAACCTGCCACAGGGTTCTGTGGATCATTAACAACATTTTCTGGGTGGCAGGTGGATGTGTTTAATTCGTGGGTGAACAGTGGTCAATTCCACAGAGGTGGGCTTCGAGATGTGAGCATACACTTATTTTTTGCGGTTTGACTCACGATGGCGTGTTTTCTTTTACGTTTGACAGTTCATGGACGGTCTTACGAAGACTTGGGTCACCCTCGTTTTATCGTTGGCGTCTTTGAAATTTGGAATGTATATCTGTGGAGTCGCTCAGCCGTACTTTCCGGCCCCTCGACTGCCAAGCAAGAATGTGCGATACACGCTTACCATCCTTGCGATCCTCACATACGCGGCGACCCTTCCAGCTTACTTCTTCCTGCCACACAATTTCCGCCACCAAGCGACCGCTGCACTCCTATTTTCGTTCCCTGGCACATTAACTCGGTACCTGCTGTCCATCAATTTGAATCCCCGCGTGAAGACCATGCCTCTTGGAACTTTCATCGCGAATTCGCTTGGAACCGCTCTCCTGGGCTTTCTCCATGTACTTCAAGGCTTCCCATCTGCAGTTTCCCCTAATACTTGCGCGTTGCTTCAGGGTTTGGGAGACGGGTATTGTGGGTGTCTAACGACAATCAGTACCTTTGCTGCGGAGATTGTCGCATTGGAAGGGTGGAAGGCGTTTTCATATACCATCATCAGTTGGATTACTGGGCAATTATTGCTGCTAGTTATCATGGGATCTTCATTTTGGGGTGGTCATGTAAAGGAACAGATGACATGCAGTTTCCAGGCATCGTGAGTTGCAAACAGAGCCAAGTATATTACATACAAATGTGCTAGGAAGAGGGTTCATGTGTTTGATGTGCTCCGAGGTCTGTAGCTCTCCCCTGCGGCCTAAAATCTTGCTAAAGTCTGTTGTGATCGAAGCGTTGCAGCTGTGAACACGAAAGCGGAGTTTGAATACTGATCTGGAACTTCTCGAGAAACAGGATGCAGACCCACAGCCCGTCAGCCTGTCTGACTTAAAGTGTGAACTATGTCCCGTCCACCCGAGCTTGAGGAGGAGCAGGTCGAGCTTGAGGAGGAAGAGGCCGTAAGTGCTATTGGTGAGGGCGACGAGGTCATGGAGGAAGTTGAAGAAGGTTACAGTGCGTATCAACCTATCATTCATTCCGGACTTCATAAGTTGTAACTTTCTTTGCGCGTTTTTTGGAGACGGGGAAATCTATCGAGAGGTTGCTAACATGCTCTATACTGATTTTTAGCATCATCTACTCCTACATCTACCCTTACGTGGATTAACTGGTTTTGCTCCCTGCCTGGGCATGAGTACTTCTGTGAAGTCTCGGAAGATTTTATCGAGGATGATTTCAACCTCACCGGCTTAAATGCCATGGTACCATTCTGGAAGGAGGCAATGGAGATGGTGTTGGACGTGGAGCCTGGTACGTTGTCTTCTTTCATCCTGTGGCGTCACGATCTTATTCGCTCCGAGACGAAGATTCGTCAAAAATACCCGACGTGTCAATCGTCGAAGCATCAGCTGAACTATTGTATGGTCTAGTGCATCAACGTTATATACTGACGCGCGCTGGATTGCAAGCAATGGTGAGTCTAGCAAATCGTGCACTAACACACTTGATCGACCCGATCATGGTTTCTGATAGGTTGATAAGTATGAAAATGCCCTTTTTGGCGTCTGCCCGCGTGTATATTGCATGGGCTGCAATGTTGTGCCTTCCGGTCGTTCTGATCTGCCCGGCCTCGACACTGTTAAGCTTTTCTGTCCGAATTGCAATGATATATATGCACCACCGAGCAGCCGCTTCCAGGGGGTCGATGGTGTGTGAGCTGTGTCTCTGCTGACCGTTAGTACTTCTCACCTAGATCTCGAGGGACGTAGGGGCCTTCTTTGGAACCACTTTTGCGCACCTATTCTTCCAGAGTTATCGCGAACTCGCGCCAGCACCATTCTACAAACCTTCGACATCGCAGGGATCATCGATGTCCCCCGGGCGCTCGCCACACAGTGGGTCGGGTAGCAGTTCCTCGCGGCCTTCACCCTTCGTGAATCCGAATGCTCACGGGGGGCAGAAACGCCCTGCAGGTCACCTTTATCAACCTCGAATATATGGCTTTAAAGTCAGTGAACGAGCGAAGACCGGACCCCGCATGCAATGGTTGCGGGTGAGACCGGAGAGCCCAGAGGAATTAGATATGGTTGACTGGAGAGGTCGGTGGATAGATGACGAGGAGTATGACGAGGAAGAGGACATTGATGAGGATGATCGGCTAATGGAGGACTTTGATGCGGTGGGGAGATACAACCTCTGCGTGGAGACATGTTCACTCATGCAAGCTGCTTTCCCTTTCACAGGAGACTGTTGAAGATGATGAAGAGGAGGAGGAGGAAGAAGAGGAGGAAGAAGAAGAAGAAGAGGAAGGAGGCTCGCGGAGGCACCTAATTCGAGGTGAGCAATACGCCGATTCGCTCCGGCCACCCACACCCATCCACCTCCCCTCTTCCGCGCGGACGTCGCCGACATCCATTGCAGTGCCTCATATAGAAGACAACGCGGCTACCTCGGGACGGGCCACAGGAAGGGTGAAAGTCGTGCGGCAATACTAAGACGAGTGTTGTGACACAGAGCAGGCTCATGACACTTGGCTGCACAGATTATCTAGGTTTCGAATGTCTTATTTGCGCATCCATGACTGCAATCACAGCATAGATCACATAATAGTGTACAACACTGCATACACAAGGTCTCTGACTTGTCTAATCTTTATGGTCTTTGTGAAAGGTTGTGGGAATATATTTGAAAAGAAACTGTACAGTACCATCAGCCACAATAGAGCACACGTGACACTTGGAAGAGGCAGACTTGGACGGCAGCAACAACCGCATCCTCAAGATTGACAAGAAAATGGCACGTAGCAGTGAGTGACTTTTGTCGAATGATTTGTACTGCTAATAGCGAATGTAGACATCCGCCAGGGCCTGAACAAGGGCTATCCCACCACTGCGATTCCTAAGACCACGCGCCCAAGCCACCGCAAGGGCATTCAATCAACCAAAAACAAGTTCGTGCGGTCTGTCGTGCGGGAAGTTTCTGGGTTTGCTCCGTATGAGCGTCGGGTACTGGAGTTGCTGAGGAACGCCAAGGTGAGTTTATGGTGTTGCAGGGAGATGATGTTATTAAATATGGTATGAATCTACAGGATAAGAAGGCAAGAAAATTGACGAAGAAAAGGGTGGGTTTCTAGTATGTATGATTGGGATGTCAGACTGATTAATTGATTAGCTTGGTACACTTCTTCGTGCAAAGCGTAAACTGGAGGAGCTTGGTAACATTATCCAGGAGAGCAGGAGAGCGCATTGAGACTAGAGAATTACATGTTATGCCTATCCACTGAAGTTGTCCAAGTATACTATGATATGAGTCATTGCTGCTTGCATATCCCGACGCCGTCTCTCGGGGATTGCTTATTCAATGCCCGATCGGAACTCGTTGCGTCAGATTTGTTTACGTATTTTATTATAATTATTTTTCAAACAAGCTTGCTCATACACTTTTCACTTTTTATACTCCTACGATGTCTTTGGCTGTACCACCGCCGCCTAATCGTAGTCGTGCTTCTTCAACCAACATACGTCCTGCGCTCACTATAAACACGTTGCAGGGACGCCGTCGTTCTTCTTCACTCATTCTTCCTCTTCAGCAATCCGAACCGTCACATCTTGAACCCTCCTCTCAAATACTCGCCTCACCTGAACCGGCCCATAATCCTCCCATGTTCGCAGTGATCGCTTCTGGTTTTTTAGATCTTTTGCACGTGCCCACAACTCACTCTATAAACTGGTCTACTCCTTCGTCTCCGCAGTCTACCGTGCAGGACGAATTTGTCTTACCAATATCTGCGTCCTCGCAGCAAACAACATTTTCTGACGTTTTCAACGACAAGGATGCACCCCGCACGCATGCTCGCTGGTGGCGCCCTCAGTCGGTTCGTTCAACACCCTTGTTCTCACCCTACTCAATCTGATCTTTTCCATTCTAGGTGCACGCTCCTATACTGCTGGTGATGCTACTTTTCCCGCTAACAACGGCGGTCGTGCTATTATCCCTCTATTCCTTGCCCATTTCCGTCGCTTTCCCTCGAACGCTACCCGAGCTTGCCGCCCTAGGTCGTGAACTCCATGCATATTCACAAAGTCGTCCCCTACATTTAGCTCACGTCATCGCCGTTTTGTCTGTAACTGCAGTCTGGAAACACGCTTGGTCCATCCCCGGCAGCGTAATTTGGGTGAGCAAACTCCATCTCATCTTATTTTTGTTTCATAGATTTACGTTGTTCTTATTTTTAAAAAAAAATAGAATGTACTAGCGGGGGCTTTGTTTCATCCTGTTCTGGCTACATTGCTGCTTTCTACATTGACTACACTCGGTTCAATGTTTGCGACTCTTTTGTGTGTACCTCTAGCCCCAACTCTATCGCGCCTATTCCCCCGTGCACTCCACATGACCCGTGTTGCTCTGGAGGGAGAATCCAATTTGTCTACTGGAAAAAAATCAAAGTCGCCGACGTGGGCAAGGCTGTCTGTCCTCCGCCTCGTTGGCGTAGTGCCTTGGTCGGGAATTAACATCGCTTGTGGTGTATGCGGTGTTGCGATCTCCGATTGCCTACTCGGTGCCTTCATTGGGTGCCTCCCTTGGACGGCGGTCACTTGTCAGGTAGGATTGTGATTTGCCAAGCTTGTTCTACCAAAATGACCATTGACGTCAGATCGGTGATATCCTCCAAACCGTTGCATCCACGACCTCGCCGTCCCAGCAAACAGTTTCGTCACTGCTAACATCACCGGACATTCTTGTCAAACTTGCCTTTTTGTCGTTCCTCTCCCTGGCACCTATCCTCGGGCGCGAGCGGTTGCGTTCTTTGATCTCGGCATCTTCCTCACCACAATCTAATACATCAAGCCTCACTCAAGAGGAACGTGTCTCAAGATGGACATGGGTGCAAGAATGGAAGGCTCGCTTATCTTCCCAATCACGTACACAACGTGAGGACCACCAACTGCTGGAAGCTCTCATTCAAGAGAAGTCTAGTCTTCCTTGAGGATTCTGCCGCGCTTCATATCACATTGATTATGACTTCATCTATTCACGACGGGATCCGGGAGCCGGGAGGTTGCGTCCATCTTACCTGCAACGACAATAATAATCCCACGACGAGAACGCGTTATCATCTGGCTTGGACTACTTACCAACTCGATTAAGCATCACCTTGATACCCTTGATTCATCTTTACCCACCCTCAATACGTCCTTTGATTTCGACTAACGCATTGCTCCCACCTGTCTATTCATCAAGTAACGCCATTTAATGACCTAACTTGTACCTCGTACATCAATTCCATCTCGCATACAAGCTACGCAATTCACTGACATATAGCTATTCGTCTTCTTGATCCAATGGCATTATGCTCTTACTATAGGGTGGTCACTGTTGCCGACTTTTTTCTATTTTACTTCACAGCGGATTTGGGGCGCCGGGAAACGTTGACGGAGCTTGTACTCCACTGATCATCATGATATATATATCGTTGTGCTTATCGGGTATGATGTCAAGCACATCGGGGAAACTTACGAAGTGCGGAGTCAAAGTTCAATAGAGCGAAGCTTTCATTCCCCTAGGCATGCCATAATCGGGTTGTACTAACTCCGAAATGCACAGGGTGCACTCCTCCCAGCCTACCAAGTCACAAGCTCGGGGTTATCCTTGGTGATCAGGTACGTGAGTATAATGGTCTATGAATTGTGTTATGAAGACTTTACGGCTGCGGAAATCGTTCTTTGTCCTCGACTGGTCAATGAATGCCGGTGGCAAACAATATTGCAACTGGGATTCCCCTCTGACCTGTGTGTCAGGATTCGCGCTCGCCGCGATCGGTTGTCTCATTGTGACTGTAGCCAGTCAAATGTAGCCACACGTGTGGTTTACATGAGGTGACCTTCTGTACGTCCAAAGCGTGGCTGCTGACGAGAGAGAGGAAGTTTCCCAAGCCTTTAATGACTTCCGCCTCGGGATAAACTCGAGGCAGTCTATATATGAGGTCCGTTCCTTTCTCTCTTTCATCATTATTTTCTTTAATTGTTATACGACTGCTTTGATCTTAGGCCCACGCAAAGCACCAAACCATAATCTTGGTATAATTGGTGTCTCACAGCCTCGACTTAAGAGGTCGTCGCACATAAGTCTCCGTCTTTCACCACACTGTCCATTTCGTCACAATGTCGGCACCGAAGCTATCCAGCCGAACCCCAAGTTATAGGAAACCCGTCCCAAAATTTATCCCCTCGCCTCCCGCTTCACCTTCCTGTTCACCGACGAGCTCTACAAGACGATTTTCTTTTTCGCATGCGTCTGTAAGTCAGGATGCACCTCCTGTAAGTACATGCACGTGCCCCGTTGAAAGAGCTAGATATTTACCGATTCATTCAAGCTACCTCGGGACTGGCGCAACGCAATTGACCGGGCAGTATCTAGGGAGGGAAGAGTGACGTCTAATCTGCCTGCCATCGACACAGTGGTGGGCCCATCGAGCCACGACACTCATGGGACCGACACCGAATTCTCCCCGGAAAGGCTGTCGCCCTCAACGCCTGTACGCTAATCTTTGGTAATTGAGGAACCCGAGTCTCACTCATATATCATAGGATTGGGGGACATCAGGAACTATGAACTTCACCCCTCCTACACCTACTGAGAGCTGCCACGACGAGGAACTCGTGTCTCGTCCGAGTTCGCCCACGCCTTGGGAACACCTAACGCGCTCCACAGTAAAGCAACCGTCTTATCAGGAGGTGTGTGTAATCTTCAAATATTTCCTGATCGAGTCTTCACACACTATAGGAATATCGCCCACCGACGCCTCCACTCCCTAACCAATGGAAAAGGCCCAGATCAACTGAATCTGGATGTGACTCGCCAACACCCACCATCATATCACAGCTAGTATGTATAATGTGCCTTACCTTTGAATGAGTGCTTGACAACTGGCGAAAGGCACCCCACTCCACACTACCCTTGGCTTCTGAGCACGGCACGGCTCCGTCGATCTCGATTGAAAGGTCGGAACCTCCCCCTCTACCTCCCAAGTCATCGCTGCCGACACCCCCTGCAAGCCTGCTGACTCATGATCATATCTCTTCTCCTTCGTATCATGCCGGGCATGATAAGTGTTCTCAACCGAATTATGCTCCCACGTACTCTCCTGGTCACGATAGGCGTCCTTCCACTCTCAATTCGACTCTTAATTTCACTCTTAATTCTGAAAAATGGACCGAGGGTACCGCTCCCTCTACTCAAGGCCTTATAAAGACAGAGGTTCCTGGGAATGGGTCTGAGTTTCCTGCTGCTCACTCTGATCAAGATCTCGCTAGTCGTACCAAGCGCAGCTGGTGGCAGTCGGCCGCAAGCGGCTTCAAGCGTTTCATGTCTAGCCTTTGTTGTTTGTAATGGTGGCTTCGTGCATTTGCGATGTTTATTGGGACTCTGATGGATAATGAAACTATCTTACTGTAACTCTACTGTACTTGGCATTCGTTCATTCTTACACTACCATAGCTTGTAAAGACACTGCAACACATTTTTCACGACTGGTTTGGCACTTATTTGGCGGAATCCGTTCGTTTGAGTTGACTGGGAACACCGTGACCGGGCTGGTTCGGCAAGCAGTGGTAAACAGAACCTTCGTCAAGTTTTCTATTGGTCTATCAGTACGCCAGCTGAACGTTTCAAAAACGTGCAGAATGTCTCTATGAACCCTACACCGACAATCGTAACCGGGCATCACAAACTATCTATCTCGCCCGGCTCAAGTTCATGGCTGACGCTCGAGAAAAACACCCTACGAGCCGCGAACTTTATGAGTCCTGTCTCTCCGGTGCCCAAGATCGGCCATTTATTCCGCGACTGAGGTCCGACCCTCCTTCCTTCCATCCACTTCCGCACAACCTTCTCGAGTTTCGAAAACTAGAAGGGAAGGAGGAGCGGGAGAGACGCCTACACGAACTATGGAAGCGCTTGCCCAATTCGAGCTATCATGGATCGGAAGTAGCTGCATCAAGAATGTTTCCTCTCGGGGTGCCACTGACGGCACGGAGAGCGGAGGAAATGAGGAAGGTGTATGAGGATGAGCTACTGGGGAAGTGTGGGGGTCACATAACGAATGAACGGCCCAGTCATATCAGGTGGCCCGAGTTTAGGCGGTATGCCGAGACTAAGGAAGCTGGTGAGTGGTTTGTCTTATGTGCTCGGTATATCTTGAAAAGACCGTTCAGAACTATGGTCGATATTCCACGATGAACTGGATCTTGACGGCAACGGCCACCTCGATAAGGAGGAATTGGCATTAGCATTGAGCAAAGCCGGTGAGATTACTATGATCGTGCATGGCTTTCCCTTACAATCTTCCAGGCATAACACTTTCGCTGTCCACGCTGACCGACTTCATGACGTGTCTCACTTGGTCACCACATTCACATACTGTCAGCTTCCGAGAATTCAGAGATTTCTTATTATTGTTGCCTCGAAAGGCATCGGCGACTGAGATATACCAATACTATGAAGTTAAGAGGTTTATGGGAGATGATGGAAGGGGAGCGGCACGGGTAACAATGGAAGGTTCGCCATTTCATCCCCGTCAGTGATTCGAAGCATGAATATTATTTCCAGGTGACGTCAGTCTCAGTGCGGAAGACAAGCCCCCACCTCTACCATCACTATGGGAAAGTGCCGATGTGATCGGGGACGACGATTTCGAGGAAGAGGAGATAGAGGAACACCATGATTGGTTGCAAGCTCATACTGCCTTCAAGTTCCTCATGGCTGGTGGAATGGCGGGAGCTGGTGCGCGACTACATATTCTTGACTTTTCTGTGAGTTGACATTTGGTCGAAGTGTCTCGGACATGTACAGCACCTTTCGATCGGGTGAAAATTTTTCTAATCACTCGCCCTCCTGAGATGGGCGGAACTGCGATCCAGCCTAAGCCTGGAATGGGTGGGTTGAAAGCGATCGGGGGCGCAGTTGCACGCATCTATTCTGAGGGCGGTGTACTTGCGTTCTGGACGGGAAATGGCCTTTCCGTGCTGAAGATATTCCCTGAATCGGCTATCAAATTCTTTACGTATGAATCAGCTGTATGTACCTTCTTCTGGCTTCGGCCCCACCTGGTCATTATATTTTGCAGAAACGAGCTTTCGCACAATACTGGGATCGTGTGGAGGACACGAGGGACATTAGCGGAACGAGTCGCTTCCTCTCTGGAGGTTTGGGCGGCATTTCAAGCCAGCTTAGTGAGTAATGAGGCTTCCCTTCTGTTCGTTCCTTCATCTGATCACCGTAAAGGTATATACCCAATCGAGACTCTGAAGGTGTGGAGCAAAGGAGTTCCCAGATTGACAATATGACGAGCATGTGCTTTACAGACACAAATGATGAGTTCAACAGGCAACCAGAAACGAAGTCTCGTGGACGCTGCCCGGAGAGTGTGGCAACTTGGTCGCTTTCGAGCCTTCTACCGTGGTTTGACGGTTCGTCTTGCGTTGTTGGTGTCCTTGCCTTCCATCTGACCGGAGACAAGATCGGTCTGATTGGAGTTTTCCCGTGAGTATGATGTTTTAACAAGGATCATACCATTCATCGAATCACATAGATATTCGGCGATTGATATGAGCACCTTTGAGGCATTAAAGTTGACCTATCTTCGATCGACTGGAAGAGATGAGCCAGGTGTGCTTGCGCTTCTTGCCTTTGGGAGCGTATCTGGGAGCGTAGGCGCCACGAGCGTGTATCCATTGAATCTGGTACGGACACGATTACAGGCATCGGGTTCATCAGGACATCCGCAGCGCTATAAGGGTCCTTGGGATGTAGTGACAAGGACATATCAACGGGATGGGTGGAGAGGATTTTATCGCGGACTATTCCCAACATTAGCGAAGGTATACTATCGCGAGTTCTGGCGCAGTTGTCACGCTAATCACTGTCGTAGGTCATTCCTTCAGTCTCTATATCATACCTTGTGTATGAACATAGCAAGCGCAAGTACGTTTTTTTGCCCTTTGTTCATTCGTGACAGGGTTGATGTTCTTGCCCAGGCTCGGTGTATAGACGTCTCTTTACATTCCTAGATCGAATTATCGTGATCTATTGCATACTTCATCACTTTGTATAGCCTTCAATGCATGGACTCTCCTTCACAAATTCATAGTGCATTGTGGCCCGTCGTGCAGTTCATCACTGATCTGGCGTCCACCGCTGAGTCATTGCACTTTGGTTTTTCCTAGGTTTGGAAAGAGCCTAAGAGCGTTATCGCGCATGATATTAGCGAGGTCCAGTGGTCTTCCGGCGAAATGATTTTCCAAGTTCTCTGTGTACCACTCGACTATCTTGGTACTTACAGCTAAAATAGGAACACCATCAGTTGTGCAATGGATTGTGCAGGTCCTACAAGTACCTGGAAAATCAGATCCGAAGAGGAGGCGCTCGGAGGGTACGAGCGTTGTCATTGCGGTAAGCGTCGTTTCGTGCGCGCTAAGAGCAGTCTCGTAATAGAAGCTCTTGAAATCTTCCATGATCTCACCCGGCGTCAACGGGCAGCCCATGTGGTGCGAAAGGGCAGCAACGCGTGGGGCAAGGAATGGCGTGCTCCCGCCGAGATGTGTGAGGATTATGTTCACGTTATGGAAGCGTCGTTTCTTTCCGCTAACCACCAGGTGGGCGGCGGCTTTATATGTCTCGTTGGGGACCTGCTTAGAGTGAGCGAGAGCATGTATTTGGATTCTACCGGACTCACCTCGGAAATTGGCACGCCAAGCCAAGGATGAGGGTATGGGGTGGAGGAAGGCGTCTGAGCACCATGTAAAAACACGACGGCGCGTCTTCGGTCTAATTCCTTCCAAATAGGGTCATACAAGTCGTCGGCGACATACTCTAAGGCATCATCGTGTCATTGTTTGCAGCGCGTTGTAACTCAAAAGGCCCTACTTGCAGAATTGCCATCCCCATAACTGGATATCAGTGCCACTCCGTCTGCACCAAGGACGTCAAGTGAGAAGGCGATCTCCTCTAACGAACCTGTATTTCGCAAAGGACGTGAGGCCAACGACACGGAAGGATTATCTGCAGTGAGAAGCTACCTTCAACGTCGTCTAGGAATGGGAGGCCAGCGAGAAATCCGAATCTGCCAGGATATGCGGTACACAATTGCGATGCATAAATATTCTGCTGTCTCACTTCTGCGCGGTTTTCCGCTCCACATGATGTAGACGTGATCGGAGGGGGAGAGAGAATAGCTGTTCGAACACCCAGCTTGTCCATGGCGGCCAAACTAGTCTGCGGTCTCCAAGGCAGATTTTCATCTGGTGTTCGCCAACCTACTTCCAAATTTTTCTTTGCCTTTTTTTGAGCGTCGAGAAAGAAATGATGGTGAACATCGATGCGTATATTCTGACGATGGCTAGGTGAGTATGGAGTCGACCTGCAGTCGTAGCGCGACCTCACCTGAGGGAACATCTTGCGGGGCTAGGTGAATCGAAGTTGCTGCAACCTCAGTTGAAACCAAACGGCGGGTATATGCATAGACTCATCCGAAAAGTTATGTGGTTCAGACTAGTACTTACTGTGCAATGCAAATATGCGCATACATGATATTGGTGGCATCCAATGTATAACGGTGACTTACTCGTGGCTCTGGCAATACTGCAATTTAGTGACGCCCCACCAGACCGTGCGGGGCCCTACCGCTTCGGCCCCCAAATGACCCTAATACATGCTCCCCGGCGTCCGCTGAGTTAGCGCCATCTCATGATGGATGAGTCTCATGCGTACTACGTGCAGATTTCTTCGATGAGAAGCTGTGTGAGCGGCATGTGCCTACCTTGCGCTCACACAACATGTTTGAAAACCAGGACGTCGGCGTCACCGAGACACGATTGCAGGGGCATGTCCTTCATAACTTAATATTGAGGTGGCGGTGCTTATTCAAGGGCGGGCGGAACGTTGGATCTGTGCGCCGTGTGCTTATCTCCGCGACAGCTCCGAGTCCATGTCCTCGCGATCGCTCAGTTGTTTTAACAAACTGAAAAAAAGATTCTTCATTGACATTGGCACGAGTGACATAAATGCAACATGAAATGGAATGCTCAAGTAACAAAGTAAACAACTACTCGAAGTCAAGTGTTTCGATGGTCTGTTCCCTGTTCACCTACAAATTGTACTCACAGCTTCGAAGGATAGCAGCATCATCGTGACCATGGTCGTATCGTTCTATACTTCTCCCGAGTGGTCATCTCGACACGCGGGAGACCAGATCCAAAGCAGGAAGCGAGAACTTGGCAGAATGAACAACGGAATACAACAATAGGTCTCTGGCGTTGATGACGATAAGTACATCGTTTTGCAAGCTGAGTCAAAGATTTTGAGGTACTACAAGTCCAGATAATTAAGAAACGAGTACTCTAGTAGCACTGTTTCCAGCTGCAGTCATGTCCCCGGTGAGTTGAATAACTCCGGGTCGAGCGGTGACGTACGTGTAATGTCCATTAATATAGACCCAATTTAAAAGAACTTCTCACACGAGATCCTGCGCGGGGTGTACATCGATTTGGCAGTAAGTTCGTAGCTATGGCGAGGCTGCGTACCACAGGGGCTAATGAAATCAAGGGGAAAAAAAGTTAGGTCCAACCAGGAATCGAACCTGGGTCACAAGAAATCGCGTATCAGAATCTTGGGTGATAACCGCTACACTATTGGACCGATGAGGAGGAAGCTTCTGGCATACATCTGACACAATAAATTTATCTAATGCAATCATTCTCAAATCCATCTAATCGTCGATCTTAATTCTCCCTCTCAATTTTCCCATGTTCCC
This sequence comes from Auricularia polytricha, assembly GCA_003316125.1. Classification (NCBI taxonomy): domain Eukaryota; kingdom Fungi; phylum Basidiomycota; class Agaricomycetes; order Auriculariales; family Auriculariaceae; genus Auricularia; species Auricularia polytricha. The sequence goes on from QFEN01000127.1 coordinate 178,270, forward strand.
ATTTCTTGCTTTGCTCGACAGCGAGCATGTCGACGAGGAGCTCCTCGTTGCGGTCTCGCATGTTGCCCCAGTCATCGCCTCCAGAGCAACCCCTGAAAACACAATTCGCTATCTTCTTGTGGAAGATAGTACATCTACTGATGTCAATCAAATCATCACCCTCCTTGATAATGGCGCCGACAAGGCCATTGTGCCTCTTTCTCTTGCCAAAAGGCTGCTGGGGACGGTACCCGCTCACAGATTATTCCTTCTCCTCGATGTTGCTAACGTGAGCGCCGTCTCCGACTCCGTTCGCAACGCTGTGTCTGGCGTCTTGCTTAAAACATCTGCTTCGAGTGGCTCTGGCCCTGATGTGGACCTCATTCTCACCGTATCACGCTTCTTCGCCGGCGCAACAATGCACGTCTTAGCGCCTCACCTCCCCACACCATCGATCATAAGAAAACTCGCAACTATTGGCGCATCTGTCGTCATTCCTTTCTCCCAGCTCACCCTCGGCTCTACTTCCCAAAATATGATTAACGTCGCAGATGCATTCCTTGCATCAATTGTTTCTGATCGCTCTGACGGACTTTTCCCCACAGTGATAACTTCCGATCCCCATGGAAAACGCTCTCTAGGCCTGGTATATTCGTCTCGTGACTCCGTTGCTGAGTCAATCCGCACAGGCAAGGGCGTGTATCACTCCAGAAAGCACGGTTTATGGCGCAAGGGCGAGACCTCTGGGGCTACCCAGGACGTCGTGCGCATCCGCGTAGACTGCGATACCGATGCACTCGAGTTTAGCGTGGTCCAGCACGGCGCTGGTTTCTGCCATCTTAACCGCGCCTCGTGCTTCGGCGATTTAGACGGACTCGCCGCTCTCGAGCGTACTTTAATATCACGTTTAGTCGACGCGCCTGAGGGTTCGTACACTCGTCGGCTTTTTAATGACGAGGAACTCCTGAGAGCAAAGATTATGGAAGAAGCCGATGAACTGTGCAGTGCAAAGACGAAGGAGGAAGTGGCATTCGAAGCCGCTGATCTCATCTACTTTACCCTGACACGCTGTGTCGCTGCAGGTGTGAGCGTCAAGGATATTGAACGCTCATTGGACAAGAAGGCGATGAAGATCAATCGAAGGCCAGGAAACGCGAAGCCACAGTGGATGCCCAAGACCGAGCCTCCCAAAGCAGAATTATCCAAGGCAGAAGCGCCTAAAGCTTCATCAACACCTTCCAGCAAGGCGCCTCTTCGCCGAAATGGGCCCATTCAAATGCGGACCATTGATATCTCTACTGTATCCCCCGAGGACCGCGCAAAGCTTCTTAAGCGTCCTGTCCTCAAGTCTGACGAGATGATTGCTAAGGTCAAGCCCATAGTCGATAACGTTCGCGCTCGTGGAGACTCAGCTCTACGTGAGCTTACCGCCAAATTTGACAAGGCTCAATTGGATACCCCGCTTCTCCTTCCACCATTCTACCCTCTTGCACCAGAAGCACAGCAGCTCGATCCTGCCGTGCGCGATGCCATTGACGTTGCTTACAGCAATGTCTACAAATTCCATGTCGCTCAAATTGATGGTACTCCACTCGTTGTGGAGACCATGCCAGGGGTGATATGTACCCGCTTTGCCCGCCCCATCGCGCGGGTGGGTCTTTATGTTCCAGGTGGCACTGCCGTCCTTCCTTCCACGGCACTCATGCTAGGTGTCCCAGCCCAAGTCGCTGGCTGTGAAAAAATCGTCATGGCTACGCCACCCAGGGCTGACGGAAGTATCTCCCCGGAGGTGCTTTATGTTGCTCATAAAGTGGGTGCCCACGCCATCCTCAGAGCTGGTGGGGCTCAAGCAGTCGCTGCTTTGGCGTATGGCACCGAGACCGTTCCAAAAGTCGACAAGATTTTCGGCCCAGGGAATCAATGGGTTACGGCAGCAAAAATGCTTGTACAAAATGACACAGATGCACTGGTATCAATAGATATGCCTGCCGGGCCATCCGAGGTGCTGGTAAGTGACTCTGACTTTTCAACTGCGGACGTACCGTGTTCGTTGTCCTTGGAAGACTAACGAATACGGTACTTCCCCCAAGGTGATAGCAGATGACACATGTAACCCTGCTTTTGTCGCTGCCGACCTTCTTTCACAAGCTGAACATGGCATCGACTCTCAAGTTGTCTTGGTCGCTTCATCCCTCCCGGAGACTGTGCTCGCGGAAGTCGAAGAAGAGGTGGATAAACAAGCGCGTGCCTTGGGTCGTGTTGACATCGTTCGCGAAAGCGTGGCAAAAAGTTTAATCGTGAAAACACAAGGGCCAGAGACTGCCATGGAGTTTTCCAATGATTACGCTCCTGAACATCTCATTTTACACTTGAGGGACGCACCAGGTTGGGTCGACCACGTGAAAAATGCAGGCAGTGTGTTCGTAGGGCCGTACTCTCCAGAAAGGTAAGCGGTTCTTGTTATCAGATATACGCCTGGTGTTGATCATATCACTATAGTTGCGGAGATTATGCCTCGGGCACGAACCACACCCTTCCTACAAACGGGTATGCACGCCAATTCAGCGGCGTCAACACGCAGTCTTTCCAGAAGCACATAACGTCGCAGGAGGTCACTATGGATGGACTGCAGACGTTGGGACCTATCGTAGCGACTTTGGCAGACTGCGAAGGGCTGCAAGCCCATGCCAACGCAGTTCGTATCCGGCTGGGCATGTAGCGATACCCCGGGAATTTTGGAAGGTGGTGAATAGTAATAAGTGTGTATCAAATGAGTGATGCGGCGCATCACATGAAAATGTGTATTTTCTGCCTGTATTAGGACTTCTCCAAAAACTGTCGTGTTCGTACATGGTATTGATAGGCTGTCAGTACTTAGCAACGAAGACTGCATAGGACCGTGTAAGCTGTGCCAAGGTCGTCCGCGTCAACGTAGCTGATGAGCACCGCAGGTTTGTTCACTCGGCGCTTCTCCGAAATGATTACATAATTGGAGGCTGAGCGCTAATATTATGTCTGGCATGGTCAGAGTGTTGGTTGTGTAGCCTATATCATGGGGATGGCTTGCATCAATGAACACACGGACTTTTATACTGCGCACTTCCTGCGTTGACACATGAATGGAGAACTGATGGTCTCGAGGTTCGCCTTACTACTAGTATATGAAGGATGCCGTGCTAGCTGTCGCCCTCTACTACATAAGCGCTTCAGCGTTCAGCACTTGCCGCAATACTCACTGTGGTGGGCACCTTCAGCACTCACTTCCCTGGCAGGTTTCCACTGCTATTTCAGCGCTCAAATTTCTATGTACGTGCGCATTGATATTCTGATTCAACCTGATCGACTACCTCAATTTTGTACTGATGGTGTGGCGCATAACATGACAGTGTCGTTCCGCTCTTCGGCTTGACACTCCCTGCGTTCTTGAAAGTCCTCGTGTAACTCGACTTCATAGCATGGCAGACGATGTGGAAGAGTATCGAGTGGCCTTGCAGAACTTTTCTCCCGGTCATTCTGATCGGCCCATGACTTTCAACAATCTCGCCATCAGTCTTCGAAACAGATTCCAGCAGCAAGGCGTCCCGTCTGACCTTGATGAAGCCATTGAGCTCCTTCTCGCTGCACTACTCCTCCACCACCCGGTCATTCTGATCGATCTATGTCACTCAATAATCTTGCCATCAGCCTTCGAAACAGATTTCAGCAGCGGGGCGTCTCGTCTGAGCCTGACCCTGATGAAGCCATCGAGCTTCATCGGGCTGCACTGCTCCTTTATCCCACCGGTCTTTCTGATAGATCCATGTCTCTCTACAATCTTGCCAACAGCCTTCGAGACAGATTCCAGCAGCGAGGTATCCCATATGACCTCGATGAGACCACTGAGCTCTATCGAGCTGCACTAGTCCTCCACCCCCCTTGGTCACTCTGGTCGGTTCGAATCTCTCAACAATCTTGCCATCAGCCTTCAAGATAGATTCCAGCAGCGGGGCGTCCCGTCTGACCTTGATGAAGCCACTGAGCTCCATCAGACTGCACTATCCCTATGTCCCCTTGGTCATTCTGATCAATCCGCGTCTCTCAATAATCTTGCTCTTGGTCTTTGAACCAGATTCGAGCTGCGGGGCATCCCGTCCGATCTCGACGAGACTATTGAACACCAGCAGGCTGCACTACTCATCTGTCCCCTTGGTCATTCTGATCGATCCAAATATCTCAACAATCTTGCCATCAACCTTTGAGACATATTCCATCATCGAGGCGTCCCGTCTGACCTAGATGAAGCCATTGAGTTCCATCGGGCTGCACTACTCCTCCGTCCCCCTGGTCATTCTCTTTGATCCACTTCTCTCAACATTCTTGCGGTCAGCCTTCGAGACAGATTCTAGCAGCGAGGTGACCTCGATGAGACCATTGAACTTCATCGGGCTATATTGTCCCTCCGTCCTCCTGGTCATTCTGATCGATCTATGTCACTCAATAATCTTGCCATCAGCCTTCGAGACAGATTCCATCTCGGGGCGTCCCGTCTGATCTTGATGAAGCCATTGAGCTACATCGAGCTGCACTATCCCTCCGTCCCACTGAACGA